>VDFB02339741.1:0-58597 GCA_007258455.2 Sequoia sempervirens
GGCATCGAGAAGGTATTCAAGAGCACTTCAGATCTACTCATGCACTTTTAAAATATTTGTTTTCAAATTTTCATATTTTCAGTTTGGTGCTGATTTTATAGTTTGGAATAATTTGTGGTAAATTTGAAAAAAAAAGTGTAAATTTGTTGGGACAAAGGGGTTGATTTCTTGTATTGTGAGAGAAAATTGTTGTTCTATCTGATTGTATCATGGATTTTCCAATATTTGTACTTCTAACTCCATATAACTATCATGAGTGGAGATCTCAAATGGAGTTATTTTTGTTAAAATTGAAGTTGCAAAGAATAACATTTGGTCAAGATCCAGAACCCGCAGGAGCAAAAGAGAAAATAAAATGGCTTGATAGAAGGTATGAAGCTCTTAGTACTCTAAAGTTGTCCCTTTCTCCAGATCTTAGATATCATGTTGCATCTTGCACTCATCCTAATGAAGCTTGGACTACTTTAGATAGTCTCTTTGGTAAGCTAGATAAGATGAGGAAATTTAAGTTGGAGAATGAACTAATGGGTCTTAATCCTTCAAATTTTGACAATATTCAAGACTTCTTCTCTAAGCTCAATTCTCTTGGATTGCAATTATCTAATTGTGGGGTTACTAAAGAGGATGAATAGTTGATACTTTATATTCTTGCTAAGCTTGGTCTTGATTATTTAGTTTTTGTTTCTACATTCTATGCTACAATGGATGCCCTTGGAAATGCATACAAAATGCTAGCTCTTGATGAATTTGCAGCTCAATTTACAAGGGAACAAGAAAAGTTGGTACACATGGGCACATTGAAGTCTTCTACATCTCATGCTATTTTTGAAAAAGATACAAAGGATTCAAGTGGAAAAGGTAAGAAGTAGAACAAGGCTCCCAAGTCTAATGAGCAAGGTAAAGATTCTCCTTCACATAGTACTCTTGAGTACACATCCTCTTCAAAAGAGGAATCATCTAAAAAGAAGAAGTTTAAATGTGCATATTGTAAAATGTTAGGACATGATGAGAATAGATGTTATAATAAGATTGATGAACTCACACACCTTCTTCAAAAGAATAACATTTAGCTACACTCATCAGTGTCTTCTGCTTCTTCTTCAACATCTCAATTGGCAACCCCCTCATCATCATCTCAGTCAGAGAATACAAAATCTACTTCTGGGCTACCTAATATGAAAGTACAAGCACTCGTAGCCTCTGCAAGTCCTGAATCTCATAGATGGCTTCTTGATTTAGGGGCATCTCATCATATGGCATCTTCTATGGATATTTTCTCTTTTTTTGAGCCTTGTAATTCACCTCATATATTGATGGGTAACAATACATATATGAAGGTAAATTGGGAAGGGTTCTATTGGGGAAATGGGGTTGCATTCAGTAGATGTTATTTGTGTGTTCCTTCCTTGTCCACTAATATCCTTTCTATTTATCAAATTACTCATGGGGCTGAAGGTAAAATAGTTGAGTTAACTCCTGATAGGGTGTACATAAGGGACTTCGAGACTAGGGTTATTGTTGCTATCGAGATGGTTGATCATTCATCTCATGTGTATTCCTTTTCACATTTTTCTTAAGAAAGTGATAATATTCCTTTGACTACATCACACACTCCATTGAGTGTAGACCATGTTGAGTAGGGAGAAGTTTGGTCGCCTACACCTTGGTATTCTAGAGACCGGTGCTGGAGCTTCCTCTCCTCCACCTCTTGGCCTTGACCATTGGTCAGCTGTTGTGGGGATACTCATAGATTTTCAGATCTTGCACATTGGGATGAGTATTTGACAAAATTATTTCCTAACTTGTTCATGGAGTCTCATATTACAGATTTGGAGGACACACTTGAGGGGATTTCTCTCCTCTTTGATGATAGTTTCAGCGCAACTATTACACCATCTACTTTGTCTTTGGAGATTGACATTCATGAGTCTCCTCATTCTCTTGCTTTGTCATGTTTCTTGGTTGAGTTTGAACATGATTATTTTGTGACTCATTCAAGCTTGGAGACCCCTCATCAGTTTTCAGAGGCATACATGATTAGCATTCATTCTTCCTCCTTTCAGTTGGACATGGAGTGGCTTCATCATCATCCTATGGATTTGTTTCTTCCTAAGGGAAGATGTGTTGCTTGTAGACATTGGGTCATCTTTTTCTTCCAGGCATTCTTCATCAGCATTGGAGCTTCTTCATCATGGGGGGATATCCTATCTCTCTACTTCCCTCTTATGAGGGGGTATTTGATTGTATATACATGATGCATGTTGTCCTTGGGGGGTATCATTGAGTCCTCCATACACCATGTTTTTTTTTTTCTCTCTTTTGGAGAGGAGTTTTGTCCCACTGGGTTTTCTCCTTTTCTCCATTTGTGAGAGATTATTTGCATTTGCATTGTAAATGGGTACCTAACATGACCTAGTAGTTGGGACCCATAGCCATAGTCATAGTCATAGTCTTTGCATAGTGTGCATAATAATATTCTCCCTAAGTTGCACTTAATGGAGGGTGTTGGTGTGAATAAATGTCTTGTACCTAGATAATTCATTCACTAGGTAAATTGGGGGACATATTCACATGGTTAAGTTTACTTAAGAAAAAGATTCTTTCTAGAAGTATTAGTTGGATTATCTAGAACTTATCTTATCTAGCTAGTAATGCATCATTTCCTAGGTGATTAGGTTGTTAGTTGTCTCATGTCATAGGATTATGACATTTGTCAACATCATGTTCATTACTACATTTCAACCTTTCCTATATAATCAAGGCATATCATGTACATTTGTATCAATCAATCAATCAATCTTGCATTATGAAGCAAGCTTTCTTTCCATTCTCTCTCTCTTGTGGAAGTGGTTTTGGTCGCAACTATTCTTGGGGGTGTTGGGGAGTCACCATTTACTCCTACATCCTCCATTTTCATCCTCAACCTGATCTTCGAAGGGAAAAAATTTGTAAAAATTTGGTGAAAGAGGGGGAGAAGGGGGAAAAAGGGGGTTCGCTTGAACCCCCCTTCAAGTGAACCCCCATTTTTTCAAAATTTTCCTCTATTTCCATTGTGGAAAACATGCAAAAAGTGTGTCCCATCATTGAATAGGGTTTGCTCGAAGGGGGGTTTGAGCAAACCCCTTCTAGGTTAGAGTGACCCCCCACTTTGTGTGAACCCCCCAAAACCCACAATTTTCTTCATAGGGGAATTTTTTTACAATTTTCCTTCCTCATTGGAATTGTAAACTAGTTTTGTGGTATCACCCACATACAAGGAGATGCATCATAGTCATTGGGGCAATAGATTAAAATATTGGTGGGTGCCCTCATTGCAAATATGAAGCATCAAAAAAATACACTCTACCAAACAATCATGGTTGAACTCACCAAGGAAATAATGTATGAGGAAATAAATAAGTGTGCAATAGCTCATTTATTACTAGAATAAAAATTAAGCACCCTGAAGAATATAGAGAGTGACATCAATGTTTTGTACCAATTTTTCTTATAGTGGTCCAATTTAACTAAGAATCTTAAGGGTCAAATAAATTAAATAGAATAAAAAATTCTCCAACTAGGTAACAATTATGATGCTCTACAGGAAATGGATAGGAAAGTAAGGGAACAACTAAAATTTCTTCATATCCAACTGTAATAGGTGTAAAATGAATGTGAACTTATAAACAGCCAATTTAAAAATCTAAGGGAAGTGGTAATTATATGGTTAGCACACACAACAGGTCTCATCCCAAATGCACAACAATTGAAACAAAAAATATAAATTCCAACCTCCTTTCTAGAATCCAAAAAGACCCTTACACAAATCAACACTTAAAAGTCATATTTTTCATAAAACTAAAGTTCAATGGGATAGAACTTTTATCCATATAAAGGAGACATAAGAACATCCCACTAGCTAGATAACTCAATCTATGTGTTGATGATAAGACATATTTTGAATGGAGGGATGATGTAAGGTAAGTGGTGGAGTAGGGGTCCACAAAGAGGATGTAGAGCTCAATGCCAACTGGAAAGGAAGATTGGAAATATTATGTAATATATCGAATATATATGAGATATAATATAGATGAATGCAATGAAAGACTAAATATATCAATATACAAATTATGTTAGTGAATATCTTATGTAACAAGTTAAATATAGTGTTATGGATATTAATCATGATACATATTAATGTATTAAGTATAGATACAACATTCTAAACCAAAATTTGATCCTTCTACTATTGTTGCTTCTATGGTATAAACACAACATATAGAGAATCCTCAGAGCTCATAACTCTTATTTGTGATCCCCTATTTTCTTGCTAACACTAAGATTTTTTCTTGTAGATTTTTTCTAATCTAATTCCTTGTTTCTCCAAGTTATATGTATTGTTCTAACCTTATTTACTATGAATAATTTTTTCCTAAATTATTTATTTTTATAGGTTCTCAACCTAGGGTAATGATCACCCTACAAAAAGAGTTATACTACTTTATAATTTTTTTTTTTTACTTTAGTATGCATATTAGTGTAGAACATAAGAACACTAAATTGGGGGAATAATATTGATGCAGTCAAGATCAGGAAACCTTATCAGGCCACCCAATCTTGCAGCCCATTGAATCCAACTGCTCTAACTCTAAATTTTTGCACATTGATTTAATTAAAACCATAGATAAATCCACTAAAATAACATTCAAAAAATCGTGTAGACAACAAAAATATTTATGCAAGTCATCTATTTCATATTTAGTCTTCCAAGCTACTGGAAAGCTATAGGAAAGAAACCCAAAACTCTTCATTAACATAAATCCATGAATGAATATTTTAAATCTGCTGAAAATTTCTTCATTACCAACAAAACTCATGAAAATACATACATTTAATCCTCCATATAATCTCCATCTGTTACAAAAATCATCTATAGGCATGATTAAGAACAAATATGCGAAATTCCACCACAAACCTATTACTTTCTATCCCTCACTCCTCCCTGATTATCATGAATATTTTAAAATTCCAACATGGGTTGTGTGTACCTCGTTCTTAGCTTTTTGGATCATTTTGAAAATATTGATTTTGTTACCATATGAGGAAGTTATGCCTGATTTACTGAAATCAGGTCTCACAGCCACAACCCAAACAATCTCCTCAAAATGCCAGTCAAACCTCTACCTCCTCCATTCTGGATGTGGGATTCATACCTTCAGCCTCTTAATTGTTCTTTCCTGATAATTTTCAAATATTTTCCTAAATTAACATCCATTATCTCATTCCAGTGCATCCACTACTTGCACCAAGAATAATCCAACACTTACAAAATAATTTAATATTGAAGGAGCATGAGGAGAAAATAATTTAAAAATAAATCATGCCTACAAGTCCACAACCAAAAGAAATAAATTAAAATAATACAAATAATTTTGATGTGTAGGATTTCTCGTGCACCCGAATGCTCCTACATCAAACACCCAGGCTAAGAAGAAATGTTTCATGAATTGGAACTCATGAACATTTGAAAATCTTATGTTTGTTCTTCAACCATCTTTCTTCTTCTTCACCTTACTTTGAATCTTCTTATCTATTCCTTTCTCCATCCTTCCTCTCTTTCTTCCCCTCATTAAATTTATTTGGTTTTACCATATTTCATATTTCCATTCCATTCTATCATTCTCAACACATGTATACAAATCGACATTAACAAATTCATAGAGATCAATGAATTCCATTTGCATTTCTTTCTTACCTTTTCTTTTTTCATCCTCCTCTTCTTCTATATCAATAAAATTCATCATACTTTGTTGTTTTAAAGCTTGAAACCTATTATTGCTGCCCCTAACCATCTTTCCCATTTCACTTTCTTTCACCAATTCATCAAAATACAAATCAACTTGAACATCAACTTTAACAAATTTTGAAAAATCATCAAATATCTTAATTTTCTCCTCTTTCCCTACTAGTGCGTCAATCTTATTTCCATGATTGTAACCAATGTAATTTTCATGTAAACCAACCTTTTCTTTATTAGTAAATAATTCTAAACATTTAAACTTTACCTCTTTGTCAACTACAACTCTTGCTTTACCTATTGTCAATGTTATCCACTCCCTTTCAACTACTGCAATCTGTATTAATAAGTCACCTTCTTCTTCATTTGTTTTTGCTCCTTCAATTTCTTTATTCACTATCTTCCCCATATACTCTTCTTCACTCCATTTTCCCAAAATTTCTAATGTTTCCAAGTTGTTCAATAAACCAAACTTTGTTGCAACTTCATGGTTATCTTCTACAACAATATTATCAATTTTATGCACAAATTCATGTATCTCTTTCAAATCAAATTTTATTTCAGAAATATCATATGGATGACTATTTAATTGAATACTTTCTTGCTTCTCTATTGCTGCCCCAGCTTAAAAATCACTATATTCATTTATCTTTTCTTCATGCAAATCAATATTTACTTTGCAAAACTCAAAAGAAGGAGATAATACCTTTGTTTTTGTTGCTACAACCTCTTTTCCTATGTATGCAATTTCATTTTTATTTTCTTTTATATCATCAACAAGATGCACATCTATTGCTAACTCTTTCGTTCTCCATTTTTTCCGAGTACCTTTCTTCTTTCCTTTCTCTCTTTCATCTGCATTCATGTGGATTACTCCCACATGAATTTCTTTCCATACTCTTTCCACCATAGGGCTGCTACACTACAATTCAACATTCTCCTTGTTGTTGTCATCTTTTCCAAACCTCTATTTTTCCTCGTTCTTCTCTTTTTTGTCCTCTATTACAACTTATTTTCCTTCTTCATTTCCTACACACAAATAATTATTTGCAAACTCATTATAAAACAAACAATGTAATTTAATTTCGTCTATTTTATGATTTTCTTCAATTGTAGCTTTCTTTTTCATTCCAAAGCTTTCCTCAAGGGCATCCAATCTCACTTCTATCTTTCTCAACTCTTCAAAGAGCTTATTTTCTCTCACCTTTTCCCAATAATCTTCCCAAAATAACATTCTCACATGTCTTCTAATGACCCATCTTGTCTTCTTCTTCAAATCCATTTTTAGAGACTCACAAGTCCCTCTGAAGTTACAAGTCCTCACAACAATATCTCTCTCTTCAAGGTATCAACCCTCTACAGTAACATGTCCTCCCTACAAAAAACTCACTCTTTCTTATCCTCTACCCAATAGATGGTTTTTGGAAGACACACCTCTCTCTTTTGCACCTTCTACCTAGCCTTAACCTCTACTAGAGAATAAAGTCACAAGTCGGCTTCCATACTTGCAACAAAATTCACACTCACAAATTCCAACAAACCCAAATCCTTCAATTTTATCTCAACACATATCCAAGAAAAAAAACTTACTACTACGATACTTCCCAACCAATCTTCCTGCTCTGATACCATTTGATGCAGTCAAGACTAGGGAACCTTATCAAACCACCCAATTTTGCAGCCTATTCAATCTAACTTCTCAAAATCTAAATTTTTGCATATTAATTTAATTAAAACCATAGATAAATACACTAAAATAACATTCAAAATATCATGTAGACAACAACAATATTTATGCAATTCATCTATCTCATATTTAGTCTTCAAAGCTACTAGCAAGCTACATGCAATAAATTCAAAACTCTTCATTAACATAAATCCATGAATGAATATTTTAAATCTGCTGGAAATTTCTTCAATACCAAAAAAAATCATTAAAATACATACATTTAATCCTCCATATAATCTCCATCTGCTACAAAAATCATCTATAGGAAAGATTAAGAACAAATATGCAAAATTCTACCACAAACCCGTAACTTTCTATCCCTCACTACTCCATGATTATCATGAATATTTTAAAACACCAACATGAGTTTTGTATGCCTCATTCTCAACTTTCTAGATCATTTTGAAAATCTTGATTTTGTTACCGTATGAGGAAGTTATGCCTAATTTACTGAAACTGGGTCTAATAACCACGACCCAAACAATCTCCTTCCCAAAATTCCAGTCAAACCTCTACCTCCTCCATTCTCGACATGGGTTTCATGCCTTCAGCCCCTTAATTTTTATTTCTTGATAATTTTCAAATCTTTTCTTAAATTAACATCCATTATCTCATTCCAACACCTCCACTACTTGCACCAAGAAGATTCCAACACTTAGAAAATAATTTAATATTGAAGGAGCATCATGAGAAAATAATTTAAAAATAAATCATGCCTACAAGTCAACAAACAAATAAAAGAAACAAAAATAACATAAATAATTTTGATGTACAGGATTGCTTGGGCACTCGAATGCTCCTGCATCAAATGTAATACAAAAAATAGTATACCCTTGTAACTTCATGCTATATTTTATATTTACTATAGTGTCCATTCCCCTAGTGTGTTTTTAGCCCTCTATCTTTGTCTTCTCCTTCCTAGTGCCAAAGGCATAGCTTCTTTATTGTTTTTTACTTGACCTTGTGCTCTAGGTGTCATACTTTTGTTCTTTCCTACACTATATATCTTTGTCCAACTTAATTTTTTAGGCACTCCCATGATTCTCTAACATATACGTGATTTGCTAGCATACAATAACATTTCATCAATCCTTGGCCATTTCCATGCATTTAAACCTCTACCACTATTATAGTCGATAAGTAAAAACTATAGAGAGAATTTGAATAGATACCCACCTTCTTATTCCCTACCTTTAACCTACATGTAAAACCATTTTTTGGTATTTTATCACTTTCTTGGTAATTTTTAACTCTCTAGAAAATTATTTTGAATTATTAACAACACTATGAAATAATATCAATAATCTACTTGATGTGAATTTTATCATATCCTATCAGACTTACAGAAATATAATAGCAACATTGAATCAAGAATTTTAATCTCCATTATATCATTTAAATCATTTGTGATGTGATGTTATTTTCTACTATTTTCTCTAACTTCTCTTTTTCTCACTATTTTTATTATGGAATCCCTTTGTAATGTTATCCTTGGCATTTTGGGATCACATTCCCATTGAATATAGCATTGTTATTATCATCTTATTTTCTTTCTTTTAGCACTAGTATTTTATTATAATTCCTTTAGCATTTCTACTATTATTATAAAAATCATATGTTATTTGTGGAGGTTGGAAATCCAAATTAGGGGTTTGATCTAAAGACAAGATCCATACAACTAAAAATAAATTTATTGTGTCTTCTTTAGCTATATGCTATTATTGAGGAATATGTATTCAATACCTTTGGAACTTGGTGATATCTTTCACTCCTTTATCAATATTTTCATTTCTTTTTTCAATTAGATAGTTTAATTTTTATTACTCTTCCACTAGTGATTTACTAGTAGCTTTCTAGTTTCATTTTGTGTACAACCAGATATGGTTTTCAAGTTAGATTTGAACCCTAATTATTTTTTATGTAGAATACTATACTGTATCACATTTATGTTTGTCTAGTGAGCTTTAGATTCCAATATGAAGTTTCTATCGATTGATAATTTTTATTTCTACTTTTATCTAGTTAATTATGCTACGTAGCTTCTAATAAATAGGAATAGTTTATTCACTTTCAAATGTTATAGCTTTCTTAGGTAGCTTAAATATTTTTTAGTTAAAACACATTAGATTAATTAAAATGATCTACTCTAAATAATAGCATATTAATTACTTAAGAAGGCTACTTAATGTGATTGTAGTATTCATCAAATCATTTGGAAATGAAACCTAATCTTTATATTTCATATTCTAAAACCTCTAAGAATAAATCAGGTCCAAGTGCATCCATTCCTAGGCTCTTATCTTGAAGTAATTTATTGCTTATTTACAACTACCCTCCACTTTCTTCTAGATGATCAATATGGAGCAATACACTTCCTTTGCAATTACATTAAAGGGTCACCTTAATTAAGAAATCGCCAAGGGTAACCTCTTGTATAGAAAAATCACATCAATTTGGTTGCTTTGCACATATTTCTTAACTTAAAATTTTTGGTATGGGATGGATTGCCTCATATATTCTAAGATTAGATAAATGTTGCACTTCATATTGAAAAGGGAAGGAAGCAACCATTATGGTCTTGAAGGGAATTAAAATAGTTATATTATAGTATTCAAATTCGAGTCTTCATTAGGGAACTAAGTCAAGTATTTTACATGAAGGGGAGAAAAACCTCAATCTGGAATAATGAAGTGTATTTGACGAGTCCTTAAAGTGGTATTCTCTAGTCATCTTGAGAGTAAAATCCTCTTTTCAACAATTTTTTTTATCTCCAATAGTTATCTTTCATGATGTACTTGTAATATTTTGGAGCTAAGGAAAAGAAGGGTATTTACATGAGGATTGAGGTAGCTTGGTGAGGATGAAGAGTGAATAATTTTGTGGCCTATGGCTTTGGGAGAGATGAGAGTTTCATGATTAGTCTTGTTTGGGTTATTAGTTAATAAGGACAGGAAATGTTTTTAGTTGTTATAAGAAGGGATGGAGACCAAGAAATCCTAACAAAATAATAAGAAATTAGATGACCTTTTCAATTATAATCAAAGATAAATTTTATTTTTTGAGATCTAGGTGATAGATTGTTGATGAGGGTGCAACCCAAGACATAGAAAATAACTCAGAAAACAAGAGAATGATTTTATTATTCAGAAAATGGAACTTCTTCCATGTAGAGGATCTCAAATCCTCAAGTTCTACAACAGATGCAAGTTACAAAAAATCACAGAATAACCCTTTTTGTAGTGTGCGAACTTGTTCCCCAAAAAGCTACACAAAAATTAGAAACCCACCCATAAATAGAGCTCCTTATTAGTTTTGGAACCAAAACAACATTCAAATTTGAGTTTTTGGCGGTCTAGCACCGAAAGTTACAATTGAAATTCAAATTTCAAAGTACATTAAAAAATTAGCATCTTCTAGAAAGTGCGCCAACTTTCAGGAGCCATAACTTTTGATCCAGGACTCCATTTTTTGAACCATTTGAACCGTTGGAAAGGTCTTGGAGTCAAGAACATGCTCAAAATGTGCTATGCTGATTCAACAAGTCTCAGGGCCATTTTGGGACCGTTTAGTGCCTCAAATCTGACTTGGAAGGTTTTCAAGTGTAACTCTTGGAGATTAAAACTGTAATATCTTTCAACCCAAGAATAGAAAAGTAAAACCATAAATTGGGAATTAAATTATGATGAAAATGGTATCTAGAAATGCAAAAACATCTAAGAAACTACCAACATGAAATGAGAATCTTTTTGGGTGATGTAGGATTGCCCTTACACCACTAGATGCTCCTGCATCAGACACCCATGGTAATTTGAGAAGTGACCCCATCATGTCTCAGATGGTTGAGGAAAACCCAAATGTTCAACCTCTACATTAGATAGCTAGGATGAATCATCCATAGGCCTTCCTCTCGATTTCACTAGGTATTCTTCATACTTCCTATTTTTGGTACTCCTTTCCACATGACTATCCAGGATTGCTTCAGTCTCTGCCTTCTTTAAAGTGGGTGCAAGAATATCATACTGCCCTATTGCTGGTGCATCCTCTATGCCACCTTCATGATACTCTGCCAAATATGAAATGTTGAACACAGGGGAAATTTTGACTCCATCTGGCAACTCTACTTCATACGCATTCCCTGAATCATTCTTCTTCAAAATCTTGCAGGGACCAAATTTCTTCATCTTCAATTTGTTATAGGTACCTACTAGAAACCTTTCTTTCCTCAAGTGGACCATTACCTCATCACCAATCTAAAACTCCTTATTCCTCCTTTTTTGATCTTCCTTGTCCTTATATTGCATATTCATCTTGTCAATATGTTCTCTTACCTTCTCATGTATACCCTTGATGTGCTCTACAAAATCTTCGGATTTGGCACTTATCTTCTTCTCTTGGTCTATCTTCCTCAATTCTGGAGCTATTCTAGGGCTACCTCTATACACAACTTGGAAAGGTGATCTACTAGTGCTTCTATTGATAAATTTTTGTAAGCAAATTCTACCTGGGGTAAGATCAAGTCCCATCCCTTGGGTTTATCTCCTACCAAGCATCTCAGTAGGTTACCCAGACTCCTGTTCACAACCTCTATCTACCCATCTATTTGTGGATGGTGTGTAGAACTAAAATTCAACTTCATTCTCAACTTCTTCCACAAGGTCCTCCAAAAGTATCTCACAAATTTGTGTCACAATCTGAGACAATACTCTTTGGTAGACCATGTAGTCTCACCACCTCTCTAAAGAATAAGTCAGCAATGTGGACTACACCATGGGTCTTTTGACATGGAATGAAATGTGCCATCTTTGAAAACCTATCAACCACCACAAATACTGAATCATTCCCTCTCTGTGTCCTTGGAAAACCAAGAACAAAGTCCATATTTATATCCTCCCATTGCCTCTCTAGTATAGGTAAGAGTTGATACAACCTTGTATTTTGGTTCACTCCCTTAGCCATATGACATACGCTGGAACTCTAGACAAACTTCTTCACGTCTTGCGACAATTGAGGCCAATAGTAATGTTCACTAATAATGGCTATGGTCTTATCCCAACCAAAATGTCCCGCCATTCCTCCACTGTGCTTCTCCTTTATCAATTTCTCCCTCATGGAACTCCTCAGAATACACAACTGACTTCCCTTAAACAACATGCCATCCTGTATTATGAAATTCGACCACTTTGTCCTGTCCACTATAATAGGCTCCTTGCAACCTTTCTAGGCCTCTGCAAAATTAGGATCTTCTATAGACAATGTCTTGAGTTCATTGAACCCAACCACTTCAATCTGCATCTTCTTCAACAATTTCTGCCTCCAACTTAAGGCATCTACAACCCTATTTGACCTCCCACTCCTATGTTTAATAAAAAGGTATAACTCTACAAAATTTCTACCCATTTCATATGCCTCTAATTTAATTTTCCTTAACTATTCAGGTATTGCAATGGTTGATGATCAATATACAAAACAAATTCCTTCAGAAATAGACAATGCCTCCATTTCTTTAGTGCTTGAACTATTGCATAAAATTCTTGATCATATACATAATACTTTCTCTTGGAATCATTTAACTTTTTAATGAAATAGGAAATGGGTTTACCTTCTTAGCTCAACACTGCTTGAATGGCACAACCACTAGCATCACAATCCACGTAAAACACCTTATTGAAATTTGGGAGGGCTAAAATAGGCTACTTTGTCACCTTTTGTTTCAATAGTTTGAAACTTTTCACTGCTCCAGTGCTCCACTTGAACTCTTTTCTATCCCCTCTCATTGTTTCAGTCAAGGGTGCAGAAATACTACTGAAGTTTCTAATGAACTTTCTATAAAAACTAGCCAAACCATGGAAAGATCTTACCTCAGTAGCAGTTTTTGGGGTAGGCCATTCCAGAATAGCCTTCACCTTCTCTGGGTCCATCTTGAGACCTTCTGCTGAGACTACAAACCCCAAGTACACTAATTCCTTCTTCACAAAACTGCTTCTTCAGATTAATCAACAATTTCTCTTCTCTTAACTTCTCAAAGGCTCTCTGAATATGCATCAAATGCTCATACAAAGTTCTAATGAAAATCAAAATATCATCTAAATACACCATGACAAAACTTCCTAGAAATTATTTTAATACCTCGTTCATGAGCCGCATGAATGTGCTCGGTGCATTGGTTAGCCCAAAAGGCATGACTAACCACTCATACAGGCCCTCTTTGGTCTTGAAGGTAGTATTCCATTCATCTCCCTCTCGAATCTGGATCTGATAACCACTCTTCAGATCAATCTTTGTGAAGTACTGAGCTCCACTCAAATAGTCCATCGGTCATCCATCCTTGCCAAGGGAAATTTGTACTTGATTGTTATCTTGTTTATGGCCTCGAGAGTCTGTACACATCCTCCACTCCCCATCCTTCTTTGGTGCTAGTACTGTAGGTATTGTACATGGCCTTAGGCTCTCTTGAATCAAACCCTTTATCAACAACTCCTGAACTTTTTTGTTTAACTCCTCATTTTCTGTCGGAGTCATTTTGTGAGCTGCCTTATTTGGTAAACTAGCTCCAGGGATCAATTTAATTTGATGACTGATTTTCCTCATTGGTGGTAAACCCTCAGGTATGTTATCCAAAAAAATTTCTTGAAACTCATGCAACAACCCAGAAACTTCTATTGGCATCTTCTCACTATCCTCCTTACCCACTCTAGGAATCAATGCATAGCACAAACGTTTATGCTTCATACCTTCTAAAAAATTTCTTCCATCAACATAACATATTCTAGTACTACTACATATCTTTTCTTTGGCCTCCTTTAGGGGTTTCAACTTGTGATGAATCCCATCCTTCATCAAGGAATAAGTGTTTGCATGGCCATCATCTATAGCTCACCTGTCGAATTGCCATGGCCTCCCCAACAACATGTGACATGCATCCATAAGGATGATATCACAAAGTACCTCATCATGGTAGCTCTCGATCTTGAACTTCACTATGCACTACTCATTGACCAAAACTTTGTGGTCCTTCTGCAATTGGGCAATCTGATACGGATGTGGATGCCTTCCCCTCTTCAGCTTCAACTTTGTAACCATCTCCTCTGACACCAGATTATTGGTGCTCCCACTATCAATGATGACTTCACAACATTTTCCTTCACATTTTCACCTTGTGTGGAACAAATTCTTCCTTTGTTTAGGCTCCTTCTCTTCAGTCACCAGTGCTCTTCTAATCACTAAGGCTTCTCCCCTTTCAGCATCATTTGAATGTTCTAATTGAGCCTCCTCATGTTCATGTGTGACCCTTCCATGACCTTCTGGCCTTTTGTCTACCCTTCCTTGATGTTGTGGGAATTCATAGGCTCGATGTCCTTCTTCACCACACGGGAAACATGTTCCTTTGAAACCACTTCTTCCGGATCCTTGTCCAGATCTCCCTCATCCTCTACCTCTTTGATCACCACTATTTTGGTCATGAGGGTAGTAGAAGTTATCATTCTTTTTGTTTTGACTGGTACCCACACCTTCATTTTTCTTCTCATCATCATTTCATATTCCAAAAGATCTTCCACTACCCTTTCTGCTCTAACCTCCTCATCCTTTTTGCTTGTTGTTAAATATTTTGTTCAACTTCTCTTCAACTTTCAAAGAAAATTGGTATACATCCTCAATGGTGGTCATTTTGACTAGGCTAGCTCCTCTTGAATGCTCGGATATAACCCATTAAGATAATGGGCTACCTTCTCCTTATTGGCCTCTGTATGACCCATTTTGATGATCATCTTGTGAAAATATTTAGTGTATTCTTTCATAGATTTGCTTCCTTGCTTCAACCCTTGTAATTTCTTTAGCAAATCTAGCTCGTAGTCCACTAGTATGAACTGATTTTTTAGTTTCTCCACCATGCAATCCCATCTGGTGATCTTTCCTTTTCCTCTTTCATTTCTCTCCAACTAGACCTCTTTCCACCAAATACTGGCGTGGCCCTTTAGCTTTGTTTTTGTGAACTTGACTTGATTTGGGTCCTCTATCTCCTCATACTCAAAATATTCTTCCAACTCATTGATCCAGTTGATCAAATCTTTTGGGTTAAGACTTCCATAATAACTAGGGACTTATGCTATGGGTCTTTTCCTGATCTTTGAAATGGCCCTTATTAGCCGCATTTGGTCTTGATCAATTAATTCTTCTTCCTCTTCTTCATCCTCACTTTCTTCTCTCCTTCTCGGGTTTAACCCTCTTCTCATCTACTCCTACAATGCATCAATCTATCTTTGGAGGGCTCTAAAACCCTCAGATGCTAGTGGATCTCTTCCATTAGCATTTATGCCGCCTCGACCACATTTGGAACCACCATTCCTACCAGGCATCACTCTTGAGGCATATTTCTTGACCTTGACCCACAATCACGGTCCTAGTGTGAACTGCCTCACAATCGATGATCTATCCACACGCTCAAGAAAACCAGCTCTGATACCACCTTACAAGTGTGCAACCCGAGACACAGAAAATAACTCAAAAAAGAAGAGAATAATTTTATTATTCAAAAAATGGAACTTCTTACATGTAGAGGATCTCAAATCCTCAAGTTCTACAACAGATGCAAGTTATAGAAAATCATAGAATAACCTTTTTCACAGTGTGCGAACTTGTCCCCAAAATGCTACACAAAAATTAGAAACCCGCCCATAAATAGAGCTCCTTATTAGTTTTGGAGCCAAAAAAACCTTCAAATTTGAGTTTTTGATGGTCTAGCGCCGAAATTTACAACTTGAAATTCAAATTTCAAATTACATTCAAAAATTAGCATCTTCTAGAAAGTGCGCCAACTTCTGGGAGCCATAACTTTTGATCTGGGACTCCATTTTTTTGAATCGTTTGAACCATTGGAAAGGTCTCAAAGTCAAGAACATGTTGGAAATCTGCCACGCCAATTTTGGTAAGTTTCAGGGCTGTTTTGGGACCGTTTAGTGCCTCAAATATGACTTGGAAGGTTTTCAGGTGCAATTCTTGGAGACTAAAACTGCAATATCTTTCAACCCAAGAATAGAAAATAAAAACCATAAATTGGGAATTACATTATGATGAAAAGGGTATCTAGAAATGCAAAAAACATCTAAGAAACTACCAACATGAAATGAGACTCTTTTTGGGTGATGCAAGATTGCCCTTACACCACTAGATGCTCCTGCATCAATTGTGTGATTTGAACATTCAAACTTGAGAAACTAATGGACTCTAGGAGGGGCTGAGTAGGGTCTATTTTAGTGAATGCTCTTGGTTGCACATGGATATTGGAAGAAAATTCTATGTTATTCTTATGTTAGATAACAATACCATGATACCTTACAATTCCCTTTAAGAAGGGACAAAATGTCAAGTTTAAAAATGGACACTTGATTGGAAATCAAATACTTAGGCTTAGAGTATCCTTCAAAATCAAAATTAAAATCTCATTCTTGTAAATAAATTATTTGGTCATAGATGATTTGTGACTAATATGTTAGGGTAGCTTGAAATCTCTAGATAAAAAATGTACAATAACTATAGCCTCTACCTATCCCCCTAATAGATCCCTTTGAGATGAAAAGTGACTACACAAGCTTTGTAATTAGAATTCACCTCAACAATGCCATTAGGAAGTTCAAATGAAATAATTGCACCTCTTGATTTGCATGACTAATATCAAAGTTATATCAAGGGCCTCCCTTATGTCTCTAGTGGGCTAGTTAGAATATTTGAATGTATTGAGCCCATTGGTGATTATATAGAGTTTGAATTTCGTAGAATGTAGAATTTTAGATCATAGGCATTATGAAATATTTAATATTTTCTTACAATTAAAATTTTAAAATCTCTAGTAGTTGTTTGATCCACATATTGAATTTAATCCAAATTTATTATTGTGAAGGGTTTTTCAATTTAACTTATAAAGATATTCATATAATTAAAAACCAACTTTCTTAAATAGGACAGATGAAAATATAATAAAATTCATATTTAAATAATTGTGGATGTCAATTATAACTTTTTGTCACAATTTAAAATTATACTTAATAATATTTATTATATTTTATGGAAGCAATTAGATCACATAGACATCAACATCTTTGACTTTATATAACAAATTATCACATTATGAAAGAATATACAACTAAATTAAAAGTTATCTTTTAGCTAAATTGATACAAATAGAACAATTCAACCTATCGAAATCCATCAAACATATCTCAATAATATAAAATTAATTAATAACAATTTAAAAATATCAAAAAATTATTATATTAATTATATAAATACCATATTACCTAAAATAAGATAGCTTTGAAGTCTACATTTAAAAAAATAATAAAATGCACAACTTTTCTACCCACATTTTAAACAAAATATTCTCTAATATAACTTTTTTACAATGCAACTTTTCCCACTAACTTTTTAATAAATGCAAATAATGCTAATCCTTTTCTTTAAAATAATAAACTCTTATTCCTTAAAAGAAAAAATTCCCATGAAAATATTCTTTCCTTAAGATTGAAGCATATTTTGATATTATATTCCCGTTGGTATTTTCTAAAATGAATAAAAAATGAAAATTAGCCCATGATAAAACTTGGCTTTTTTTTAAATTTATTTTTGAAGTGAAGGGTCAAAGAAATGCCTTTAACTTTCTTAGTGGATCAAAAGCAAAAGTTTTTTAAAAGTAGCAACTTGGATGTGTTGTCTCTGTTTAAAATGTAAGTCCAAGTTTAAAAAACAGTATTTCCCTCATTCTCATTCTCATTCGAAATGACTTGGGAGGAATATAATATAATATGAGTACCTTAATCCTTTTAAGGATTCCCTCCTCAATGTGACAACTCTATCTTAACAACAAAATAACTTTTTTGGAAAAAGCATATATGATTATGAGAGAAGTAATGTTTTTGACCATATCATACATGGTTTGTTATCTTGTTGAAAATGATATAATTGTGTGGTATTTTTATTATGTTATTTTTTAAAGTTTAAATTTTTCAAAAGTATTATTAAATTAGATATTATTTTTAGGTGATTTTGACACATTAATTTCATATATTTGTGATGGTTTAATTGAAAGGTGACTTGCATTTTATATGTATATTTATTCATCATATTATAATTTACTTAATAGATTCAATTATGTGACTTGTCAATATAAATAATAATAATAAATGACTTGACTTCAAAAGTAAGAAATATAACTCTTATTATAAATAAAATATAATTCATTAAAATAAATTGTAACAATCTTATATATATTATCTTAATAGAATAGATTATTTCATTATATACATAAAAATTTATTATGTTTATGTATTATTAGATGTGATATATTATTAAAAATATCACTTATTAATATATGGAGAAACTTTTTCTCTACATTTTGTTTCGTTACTTTGTCACTTTACATGTTCAATAACAAACATCCATTTGTTAATTTCCTATCACTTCTAAATTAAATTTAATTTTAAAGACTTCCACTTTAATATGTCTTTCCATAGACCAAATCATTATTTCCAAACTCTAACATTAATTCTTGAAACTTGACCAATTTGAATGGTGTTTTTAAAATATATGTTCTCTAATCAATCAAAATTGATAGCTTATTTGGTTCACAATGATGAATTATTCCCCTATACAAATTTGGTGAAATTCTAGCTTGTAGCTATGAATATTATTAAGCAAGTAAATACTTCTATGAATATTTTGAAGACAAGACACTCCTCACACATCCTTTTCTTTTAGCCAAGTGCATCCTTCGTGAAAATAAGCCATGTGAAAGTGGAGGGAGAAGGATACAAACATATGAATAAATAAGCCATGTGAAAGTGGAGGGAGAAGGATACAAACATATGAATAAAACTTTATTATGGCATCATGGTTTGTATGCATCTTTTATTTATTTTTAAATGTTTGAAATGAATCATTGATTAATCAAGGACAATGGTGTGAAGCACATGAAAATTATTACCTTTTAATTTTTGTAGAGGTGAATGTAATAAACTTTTATATTTTACTTTAAAATGAAGCATGCCATTTTTTAAAATGGGATTTTCTTAGAAATATCATTTTACAAGTTTTTGGATATTGAATAAAGTTGAATTATAAAAAAAGTAAGTAGTCGTAAAAGTTGTTAAAAATTAAAGTTTAGAAAAGATATATTTATGGTAAACAAATAATAATATACAAAATATTAATATTTAAGAGAGGATAAAAATATGTACAATAAATATTTTGCATAATATTATATAAATATTTTAGTGTACAATATGTATGATCTTACAATAATGCATCTCAACAGGGAAGAGAATACAAAATATCAATAAAGGTGAGGACAAAAACATGTACAGTGAGCACATTACATAACACTATATGGACACTTTCGTGTACAATTTGAGTGATCCCACAATAGTATGTTCTATTAATGGGATAGGGCACTATAAATACCCCTAGATATAAACATGTGAAAAGACACTTGAATGAACTAAAAGATTAGAATGAAGAACCTTTGATTTAATATATGTTTCATCAAATTGAAGGGATGGACTTCAACTAGAGGTGATATCACGTCTAGTCAAAGATACCTTCGATTGAAGGTATTTTTATTATCTCTTTAATAAAACATAAAAATGAAATTTGTTGTTTTTTATAGCTAGCCTTAAAAAAGGAACTAGACACATGAAAATGATAAGGCATTGGATCAACAACAAGTCAAGGCATCAAATTGACCTTAATTTATGAATTTTTCATTTTTTTATCATGTAGGTTGTCTAAGGAACTTTTTGAGTGGTTTGAATAGGTGTTTTGAATTTTCACATAATTTTTAGGGTAGTTGAATGAAAATTATGTTTTTCCTATTTTCTTTGTTTTTTCTCTAGTTTGGGACTATTATTTTAATATGTAATTTTTATATTTTATTAAAAACTTACTAAAAGAGTCCTAAAAATGAAAGTAAAATTAAAACCCTAATTCCTTATGACAAATGATGTAGCCCATCTGAACTTTTAACCATCAATATAAGTTGCATTTTATGAAAGATACTAAAATATAACCCAACAACGATAGATTCAAATTATTTTTATAATAAAAATACATAAATAAAATGATACAACCATTAATATTAATTATATTTTATGAAAAATATAGAATGTAATCATATCATTAACAGATTTTATTTAGAATTATTTCAACTATGATCACATTTGATATATAATTCATTCAATGTAACAAATAATAATTAATTAGAATTAAACATATATCTTTATATTTTATAGTGATAATAGATTAAAGTAATAACCTCTATGCACTATTTTACACTTACATTGCCTTTAGCAATTACCATCTTCAAACTAGAAAACATAATTCAACCTTTTGCTATCCTTTGATAAAAATTCATCTCATTAAAACATATTTATGAAATGGCCTACATTTATAATTAAAAAATATTGATACTATTACAATACGTTTCATAATAGTTATATGCCTTTGTATAGATCTTAACAATTTCATGCTAAATAAGGCTTAGTTGACCTTTCACTTATAAGGATGAGCAATAATTCATTTCTCATCTTTAAAGATACTCTAGGATGAGTCTAGGAATTTCTTATTCAATGTTTATAGATTACAAACTCCCCAAAACATATCATAACAGATCATGTTATATGTAGCATCAATAAGGATGTCCCTAATGTTCTACTTATTGGACAAGGAACTGAAATTAGTCGTATACATTTTTATTTTTGAAGAAAGGTTTAGAGCATTAAACAAAGTCACAATGAAAATCCCTTGGAGCAATATTTTAAAAAATATCGTATAATATATCATATTTAGCTATTATATTTATTTTATATTTTATAATGATTATAATTTTCAATGAAACATAAAAGTCTAGACTATATGAAATTTCAATATTGTGTCTATTTTTATAAATAAAAATAGTTGACATTGATCTGACCATTTAACTTGAATTATTAAAAGGTCATGTTTAGATTTTAAATTTTAGAATGATGTAAACTAATTAAATTTAAATATTTTGACATATTTTTTATTTTTTATTTTTTAAATGAAAATTTGTTTGAAGGTAGTTTTTTTAAAATTTATAATAAAAAATGATATATATATATATAATTGATGTCTAATTTGATGGAGAGGATGTTAAAGCGGAGGACGAAAGGTGGGAAAGGGCACAGGGGAAGGGTTTTGAAATCTAAGTTTGATGTTGGCAAAGATGGAGAGGACAATGGCGAGGATGCTAATGTAGATGGGGGTGTTGAGCTAACTGTGCTTCTTGGGCTAGTTCAGTTTCTTACTCTATGGGGTGTTGGTTTTTCCCTACTTGTGCTAGTGGTTTTGGCTCCCTCTTGAGAGTGTTGATGTTGTTCGGGTCCTAGAGGGATGTGTTTCCTTTCTAGGGCTTTTGTGCTAGTTTCTTTGATCTTTTTGGGAGCTCTTATCTTTTCCCAAGAAAGCTCTGAGGCTATGGTGATGGGATTCTAGAGGAGAGATGTGAGGTTGGGATTTGTTGTGATATTTTTTTATTAAGTCTCTCCCTTCCATCTACCCTTATACCTCTTAATCTTTGTGCTTTTTGTGGGGTTTGGTGCAACTTGCTTGCTTTCTTTGTTGTTTCTTTCTACTGGTTGTTGTCCCATGGAGTTTTATCTTTATGATATCTCTACCTTTGGAGCTAGGTGGGTTCCCTTGTGGGCTCTATATATTTTGTTCCTTGTTAGCCTAGTTTGGGCTCTCTTTTCCTATGTTGCTCCCATTATTGGGCATGGGTTTGGTGGGCTCAAAGAGGGTGGAGTTTTTATTTGTTGTTATATATGTGGAAGGGAGCCTCTTTTTTGTGGCTTGGACCCCTCGATTTGTGAAGTTATCCTTGTTGAATGGGGTTGGTTATGCTTCATGGGTCCCTAGTTATGTTGTTGTTATCTCTAATGTGAAGTTGGTTCTATGTGACCATTGAGTCATGATCCTCCTTGAGATGGTGAAGAGTACTCTTATGAAGGGAGTTTATTATATTTTGAAGGTTAATTTGTTGTATTGGCTGAAGGTTCGCCTTGGTTTCAACTTTGTGGTGTTATGTTGCTCTAGGACTATTGGTTCCTATTATTATTTTTTGGTGATCAAGATCCTCTCATTGGTTGAGTTGTTACAAATGTTGTTTCTGAAGGCTCAAAAGTTCTAGCTTTTTATTTTGGTGGCTAAAGTGCATTCTTCTTTTTCTTGAACTACTATCTTTCTATGCCAAAGGTGTTTATGGTAGCTCATCCTTCTAAATTTTTCTCTTTGGGTGTACTGGTGGTGTCTTCTATGGAGGTGGAGACTACTCCCATTGAGGTAGAGCCCTCTTCTATTTAGGTGGAGGTGGTTGCTATAGATTTGGTGGAGAGTTATTTTCTCTTCTTCTTGTTCCTATCGAGGTGGAGTATGTGTGGGAAGAATAGTGAAGGATTTAGAGGTTTGGGATCTCATATCTTTCTCTTTTAAAGAGGGGAGCTCCCTCCTATTAAGGTGGAGTTGGGGTTGGTGTTTTTGGTGCAGTGTTGCTGAAAGAAGGCTGATGTGTTTCAGTATTTTGTTATGCTTTCTAACTCCCCTATTCAGGTGGGGTTGTTGGATTTGTATGTGTTTTTGTTTAGGTTTTTGATGGTGATTGACACCATTAAGAAGTTTGTCTCTCTTGGCTCAATGGTGTCTTCATCAACGACTGGTTTGTTGATGCCTAGTTGATGCAGGTGGTTTTTTGTTTACCTAAGGATTTCAGGTCCCAGTCAAAAACCTGGTTGTAAAGGGATCTCTGTCTATTGTTTTCTTTTCTGATACAACTTGTGTATTCATGTTATTCTAGTTGTTAGTGCTATTGGGCTATTTTTGGTTTGCATTTTATCTTGTATGCAATATGCTTTTCTTTGAAAGGGTTATGGGTCCCCTCAAAACCATTATGTAATGGGTTTCGGGTCCCATCAAAACATTTTTTACCCCTAATCAAAAATAAAAACATAAGGGACTCAAATTTTTATCTTAATTATTTATTCAAAATAATATATATATCATCTCAACATGGAACCTCTCCTCTAATGCATAATATTTTTGAATTTTTTAATAAACCTTTGTATTTTTTTCTTAAGGAGATAATAGATCTTATATTTTGGTATTTATGACACAATTTTAGTATAAATACAAATAAAAATGTAAACAATAATAAGGGTGACCCTATGGTAAAAAGGTGGGGTTTCTCACTTGTAGTGCCAAAAACCAAGGTTCAAACATTGCAGGGTTACTCTCTACTATTTCAATAATTGAGGGGCCCCCAAGATCTTATGTCTTGAATTACTAGAGGGATTTGGAGTGGAGCATTTATAGTCCACTGAAAGGGTACATCCTTGGCTTGAATTTTTTTATGAGATAAAAAAGAATGAGGTAACAAAGGATTGTAGAATGGGCTGATGTGCTAGAGGAAGCCATGCCATTTTAGGAGGCTAGTACAAGGAACAATCAAGAGTATTTGCAAATGTAGATGCATGCTAGGATAGCGGGAGAATCTCTAAGGGGAGGAAAGACACAAAGAAATTGGTAGTAGCTTTGAGTGTCATGATAAAGATCTGGCTAGAAAGCAAATAAAAAAATATTATGGAAATTGGCAATGAAGTGACAAAGATGGATGGTGGAGCAGAAGTGAAGGAAGAGATTCTCACCAAAATGGATAGTGAGATGTTTCTAAACACCCCAGAATGGGGTATGAATTGTTGAACATAGTGGATACTAAGAGGGGGGTGAATAAGTAACTACAAAATCTTAAACCCCTTTGGAACTTGAACTTTACAATACAATACTACCTTCTTAACACAATCAAAACCCTTAAAAAAATTTGTAGCAAAGAATGATATAGTAGTTTCAACCTTAACTAGATCAGCGAAAAAATAAAATGAAACAAGAAACACTGATCCAAAAGATGACACTAGATTTATGTGGAAAACCTAATGGGGGAAAAACCATGGTGAAAGTTAACTCATAATATAAAGGCTCACTACCAAAAAGGACTTGCAAACTAAGGTTTACTACCATAGAGAAAGATAAAAAGGACTTGTAGAGTTGGATAAAATACAACTCTAGGGGAAAGATACAAAGGACCTAATGAGATTCACTATCTTAGAGCAGAATACAAAAGGTTTATAAAGAATTACAATATTTGTCAATAATTCAATTTGTTGATTGAGGTGTTCAAGCACATCCAATATTTCTTCTTCAAAAATTAGCACTAACTTTGTTGGATATTTAGTACATTGCACACTCACACTTATTTACGCACCTTTAGAATTCCATACATATACAACTAAAATGATCTTGCATTTATATCCACTACAATACTTCACAACTTCTATTATATCAGTCAAGAAAGAATACAAAAAATGATTTCACCATGTTAGCCATAAAAACCTACTCCAATCCTATCTTGAGGATGGAGAGGATGAAAAAAAATATTCTTACATCTTCCAATATGATTCAAAAAATCCACATGCTGGCACACAACAACCCAATTCAACAAGAAGGAATCTTGTAGATGAAACATGTAGCACATAGCCAGTCAGCCCAAAAACATACTTCCAATTGAATCAAATCAATATGGTCCCATAAAATATAGGTTAGGACCCAAATACACCTTAACACATATTCATATTCTAGCATAAACCCTTAAGCATTTAGCACAAGAAAGAAAACAAGTCCTATCAACCAAATATCCACAAATGACCAAAGAAACCAACTAAAGACACAATGCATGAATAACATGGGGATGTTCCAACAATGTGTGAATAAGATGGGAATGTTCCATGAACATCAAATAAAACTTCTAGATAGTTTTCCATACTTTAATACCATCAATAAACACCACAAGCCAAACAAGAATAAAATTCTTCATTCCAAAGACATAAAATGCATAGTCATGAGGTATTACATTAACAAAAAAACTTATGGATCACTTCAACACATGAAATTAGAATTGAGACACTAAATAGAAATTGAGAGCACATTCACCAAGCTATAGGACTAGAGCCATCAATGTGGAGAAATGTAGAGCATTTTTCAAACTAGTTTAGACAACTAACAACATTTCCAACTTTATTGATTAACATCAGACAAGGCATGACATCCAACCATAAAATTCAACAACACCACCATGCATCATTGTTAGCCAAATTGAATATTTTCAATAATGAAAACCAATGCCAAGAAATAATCACTACAACATTCTCATCAAGTCTAGAAATTAGAGACACCAAAGACCAACAACCTCCCTTACTTCTTATGTGATGAAAACAATGCCAACCACAAAAAATTCACAAAGTGTTGTCATCAACCACTGCCAACAATCTCACCAAGTGTTGACATCAATGACAACCACTGTTGAGATGGATGACAAACTAAAATGGGAGAATCAATTGGGAGTGAGCCACAATATAGAAATTTGAGGTCTTGGAGTAGGAAAGTAGATTGGTGTAAGTAGGATGGTGTAGGAGTGGTTGATCAAAGGAGAAAGGAAAGAGGGTTTGTGCCTGAGGTGTTTGGGGGATTGTCAACTCTCCTTACCATTGGTGCAAATGCTATACCATTAGGGCATGCTAAGGGCATATCAAAACCAAACCACTACTTTAAGTTCCAAGAACCAAGTTGGGTCCCCAAGAAAAGGAGAAATGAGAAGCCAAAGGGAGATCTCTAGAAGAAAGATAGGGGGTTCACCAACTGTAAAAATTATTTTAGTAGTAAGGCCATTGTAATATCATTAAATTCTTTATAATTGACTAAGAGTATCTATTATAAAATTTTCATTGCAGCTTAATTTGACAGAGTTGGTTTATTCAAGATCCATTTTTAAAGTGAAGAATTTCACTTTACCTCTATAGATGTTTAACCATTGTTAGTTTTTGAGTTTATTGATGGAATTTTAAGATGCAACATGTTTAGTTGCTTGTTATCAATTGCAGTATTAATTATTGCATGAAATGTAAAAAGAAGTGCTTTCATTCTGATATCCATTTACAATGTTTTGAACATTGTTTTTGCAAAAGGAAAAAGTACAGAATTGAACAAGTATTTCAAAAATGTTGTAATTGTATTCATTGCATAATAAGAACCAAGTGTCCCACACAAGTTGTGGGAGTAGTTGAGAGTGTGTCAAGAGGAAAATTATACACTACTCAAGATTAAAGAAAAGAAAGACACATAAGAAGGAACATAATCATCATTGCCTATTGTCTTCAGTTGATTCTAGAATGGTGCACCATCCTTTGTTCCTGAGCTCCTGGTAGACCTACAAGAGATGTTAAAAATTGTTAGAGCTTCGATTATGAAGATTCCTATATGAATCATCAACAATAATGTAGAATGTTGCTAGTAATACATTGAAACAACTGAAGTTTTCAAGAGAAAGAAGTGTGACAAAAGCCAAGGAGGAAACATCATAATAATATATTGTTTTAATATAACATTGTTTGTTTCTATGTACAGGTATAGGACAACAAAAGAATCCCCCGAGCCATGTTGTGTGTAAGATCCATCAAAGTACAATGTCCATGATTTCTTAATTGTTTTGTGAAGACATTTGCATCAGGAAATTCAATATGCATTGGATTTTCTTCTTGTAAAGGTGCTTCGACCAACTAATCTGTGATGACTGTCCTTTTATAGCTCTTCTATCTACATAGTGAATGTCAAACTCACTTAAGATCATTACCCATTTTGCAAGTCTTCCTGTTAAGGTAGCTTTGCTTAAGAGGTATTTTAGTGGATCAATTTTGGTTATCAGCTTAACTGTATGAGCCAACATATAGTGTCACAACTTTTGGGAAGCAAACACTACTGCTAGGCAAGCTTTTTCAATGAAAGTGTAGTTTAGTTCATGACTTGTTAAAGTTCTGCTGATATAGTATATGGCCCTTTCTTTTCCTGTAGAATCCTCCTGTGCTAGCAATGCTCCCAAAGATACTTCTGTTGCTGAAATATAAAGTATGGTGGCTTTCCTGGAACTGGTGGAATTAGGACTGGTGGATTTATGATATATTTGCTCTGATTAAATGTTGCTTCACACTTTTCCTCCCATTTGAATGGGACATTTTTATGCAATAGATGTGTAAATGGTAAGCTTTTGTTTGCCAGTTGAGCTATAAACCTCCTAATGGATTGTAGGCGTCCTTGTAGTGATCAGAGCTGACTGATATTTCATGGTGGTGGCATGTCCATTATAGCTTGTACTTTTTCTGGATCAACCTCTATGCCCTTTTTTGAAACAATGTATCCCAGGAGTTTTCCAGATTTAATGCCGAAGACACATTTCTTTGGATTGAGTCAAACATTGAACTTCTCCATTCTAATAAAGATCTTTGACAAAATTTCTAGATGTCCTTCTCTTGTGTTGGATTTGGCAAGGAGATCATCAACGTAATCTTCCATGAATGTATGCATCGTATCATGGAAAATTGTTGTCATTGCTCGTTGGTATGTAGCTCCTGCATTCTTTAATCCAAATGGCATTACATTCCAGCAATAGTTACCCCAAGGGCATGTGAACGCTATTTTATCTTGATCCTCTGGTGCAATCTTTATCTGGTTGTATCCTAAAAATCCATCCATTAATGAATACATTGCATGGCCAGCAGTTAAATCAACAATCATATCTATGTTTGGCAAAGGAAATTCATCTTTGGGACAAGCTTTGTTCAAATCTCTAAAATCTGTACAAACTCTAATCCTTCAATCTAGCTTTGAAATAGGTACAATATTGGAAATCCATTCTGCATAGTCAATAGACTGAATGAATCCAACATCTAAAATCTTCTTTAACTCTTCTTTAACCAATAATGCAACATGTGGATGCATTTTTCTGAGTTTTTGCTTCACAGGTTTTACCCCTATGTTTATAGATAGATGATGCATTATCAGATTAGGATCTAACCCTGGCATATCGGCATATGACCAAGCGAAGTTGATTTGATTCTCCTTCAAGAACTCTGTGAATTTCAGTACTTCTTCCCTTTGATTAGTAATGATGCTGCAATTTGCAAAAATTTTGGCTGCTCTGTTGTACTTATATTGATTGATTATGTTGGTTTGATCAAAATAGAAGATCTTTCATGATAATGCTTGGGAAGAGTGTCAATTTTCTCATCTTTCAGTGCCTCAGGAAGGTTTTCACTGTCGGATTCGCTCTTTATTTTTCTCTTATTTTGATCTATCATTGCCATTTTTCGTTTTTCACCAATAGATCCATCTTTTATTTCATTTATTTTGTAGCTAAGAGACTTGACACCCTCCCTATCAAAATCTTGAGTATGAGATTCTTTGATGGAACAATTGTTTTCTTGACTAGATGAAAAAAGGAAATTTACAATATCCTCATCATCATGAAATGTAGGGATATGGATAGGTGCATCGTTGTCCCAATATATAAGTTCCGGATAAACTAAAGGCATGGGATCATTAGGTTGGGTAAGGTCTTGAGCTATCAAATTCATGACATGGTTGTCATTTTCATGATGGACAAGGTCTATGATGGTATTCTCCTATCGATGATCAATCTCGTTAAAATCCGAATCGTCTTCACTTGAGTCATGATCATTTTGTAAAACATAATCAAGTGGAGGCCTTGAGCCCTCCCCTTGTAAGAATGTGGGTGTGAATTTGTGTATGACATCCACCCTTTTCTCTGTTAATAATGTATCATCAGAGACATCATCCCATTCGTATTCATTGGAATTAGTGTCTGAACTGTTCTACAATTGGAAAACTAATCCATAAAATTTTTGTAGAGTGAAATCTTCATGGGGTTTATCTGAAATTGATTCTCCTTCATGAGTTTGATGTGTTTGCTATGAAGTTGACCCTTCTGTATCCTTTCCATATCCAAGTCCTGTTTTATCGTTTGGATGTATTGAAATAGGCTGAATTGGCTCAACAATTCCTTCTTTTCTTTTTCCTATAGGACCATTTCCTTCATAGCCCATTCTTTTGCATGATAGTATGCCCATATTGTTGGGTAGGTAACTTGATTATTGCAAGAGATTCATCTTAATCTTTGTATAGCCCGACTTAGGATGTCCCTATCTTTGGCTTCTTCCTCAGTGGTGTTAACTTTAATGAATTTCCCATCAAACTTTGTGATTGGCATAGAAGCTTGGGATGTAGAGGCTGTTGTGATCTTTTGATTTGATAGGGTTGGCTAACCATGTGACCTTGGAGAAGGAGGTAAGGTAGAAAGGCATAGCAAATATTCACCTACTCCTTTGTCTTTAAAATGTAGCTTGGTGTCAAGATTCTTTGTCAATTCTTGCAATTGGCCTTGTAGAGAAGGAGTAAAAGCCTCCCTATTGTGTGGCACAAAGGTGTCTTGAGTTGCTCAGAGATTTGAACAAGTTTGGTGCTATTGTAATAATCTTGTATAGTTATTTCTTGTCCATCATATGGAAACTTGAGGCATTGATGATACGTTTATGGTATTGCCTGCATATCATGAATCCATGGGTGACCCAAAAGTATGTTATAGGAAAGATCACGATCTAGAACTTGACAAAATGTATTCTTCACAATAGGTCCCACTCTAATAGGTAGCATTATTAATCCTTTAGAAGCTCTTTCTTCATCATCATATGCCTTTATTGTTATTTTCCTTCATGGATCAATGGATTTTTCTAATATTCCTAAGGCATGTATTAGCTTTAAGGTACAAATGTTTAAACCGGCTCCTCCATCTATCAAGACACGTCTGATTCGGTGTTTATGAATCATAACTTCAAGATAAAGCAATGAATTATGCGGATGTGTCATGGAGGCATCATCTTTTTCAGAGAATGAAAGACAAGTGAGGGAAGACAAATGTCCCACCATGGCAGAAATTTGTCTACATCAGTCTGTGTCAATGGTTGTGTTCATAAGCTTCTTCCAAAATATTCTTGTGTATGGGGAATATTTTGAGAAGTTCAGGATGAAATTTAGTGATGTTTTCTCAATTGATTAACTAGATTATAATGATTTGGAGAAGGAATAGTTGTCTTAGATGAACTTCCTTTTAAAAAAACTTTTGTTTGTCCTCTCGTAGTCACATTAACCTATTGATATTCTTGTTTTCCCTTGATTTTAATAACATTAACTCACTGATCATCTACATAGATGTGATGGATTATATTGTCTTCAACATTATGTATGATTTTTGCTTTGGTATCCGATGTTTCCCCTTTTTGATAGTTTGGTAAAGGATCTTTGAATGCTTGATGATCATCATTGGTATGATGTCCTTCAATTTTGATGGTGCCATTGTCAATTAAATCTTTTACTAGATTTCACAAGGCTTGATAGTTATTTGTTCTATGACCTTTACATCAATGATAATTGCAATAATACGAGTCATTCCATGATGGTGGTTTGACTCGTGGCTCATAATCTCTTTGTGGTGGTAAGGTGATAACCTTATTATCGAGAAGCTCCTTGAGAGCAGACTCAAGAGATTGACCCAAAGTGGTAAAATTCGTCGATTTGAAAAGAATGGAGGTCTTGGATGGATTTGATGTTTGGGTATTTCCAAGATTGTTATTGAAATTACCACGATTATCCTTTTGATTGGTCATGCTTTGATTGGAGTTTTGTCCTTGTTGTTTGTTGTTTCCTTGTTGGTTATGTTGCTGATCTAGTTTGAATATCATAAAGCATGTGGTGTAAAATGGGCTCCCACAAGGGTTGAGACCCAACATGTTATCCCTCAAGCATCCAAAGAGAGATTGAGAAATAAATAGATCCAAAATGCTCAAGGAAAGGCATCCATCAAATGAGCGCATCATAAAGTGCCAAAAGGACTCAAACAATTTACCATTTAGGACAGCCAACTCTCAAAGTGCAATGAATTGAAAATCATAAGTGATCAACTGTTCAAGTGCATGATCACATAATGTGATAGTGAGCAGGCATACATAATGCCTTGTTTGAAAATCATCAATTACAGTTGAAGCAAATTGGAAAATCTCTAGAACATCATAATCAAGTGCTTCTATTTCAAAATATTCTATGCAATGATAACTTCATATCATCATGTTGTTCAAAAGATAAAAATGCATGAAAAGTATAGAAGATAAGTTGTCTCCATCAGTAACAAGGTGACAAGTGGCTTCAAATGATCTACCAAAGGCAAAGAATGAATGCAAAAATGACATGGTAAATTAAATGCAAGGCATCAAGTGTTGGGGAACAAACACAATATGTCTTATGAAGGTAATTTTCAAATTTTAAGCTTGTTTCAGTATTTTGGTGTCATCATTATGAGAGGAAAAATTTGATTGCATGATTCAATGTTTATATGAAACACAAATGAAGCATTTAAGACTATAGAAAAGAAGTGAAATGTGCATGTTTGAAGCATGAAATTCATTGAAGTCATGACAAATGGTTATAGATGAAGCACTGAAAAACATCATTGAAATGAATCAAATCTATTTCATCACATGACTCATTGTATAAGCTAAAGGAATGTTTCCAAAATGTCAAGTGTTTGCTCAAAATGCAGCCCAAAACAACATCATCAAAGAATGAAGTTTACAGAGAAAATATGTACTTCTCTAAGCTGATGAAAGTCAATAGATGATTGTTTCATTTTAAAATTGGAAGCTAGAAGTTTTCAAGTGTATCTGATAAGTGCATCAAGCGAATAGGAATATGCATCAAAAGTGATCAACAATAACACTACAATGGCTAAAATCCAAAGGATTGCATAATGAGGAATCAAAATATATCAAGTAAGGTGCATTTGAAATTGAATCCTTGTATGTTCCATCCATCAAGAAAGTGCAAAACAACATGACAATGGCACCTAAAAAGTGCAATTAAAAGATACATGAAGGTATGGAAAAGGTTTTGCTTGACAAGTCATTGATGAAAGTATCAAATGAGGGTGATTACTATGATATTATGCATTTCAAGCTAAAGAAACAGAAATCCAAATGGTGTTTGTCAAAGGCACCGAGAGGGCCTTAGAATAGAGTAAAGTCTACAATTTCAATGAAGCTATAGCAAAAACAAGAATGCAAATAAAATCATTTTATTCCTTTAGAAAATGTGTTTATGCTATAGTAGTGGAAATGTCAAGGTAAAATTTGCAAATACATGGTGTCATTTCGGGTTAGAGAAAACTCCATTGAATTTTTCATGATGTTGTTTCCAAGAATGCACAAATGAAATGAGTTTGATTCAAGTTCAAAATGGAGAAACTCTGGTTCTTATTCTCATACCTGTGATCTGTGAGAAAATATTTCTTCATAAGCCACAAAACCCACTTAGGGTTTTATGCTTGAAATACAAATACAAAGCAATGAACAAGGTTTCAAGCTTTAATAATAGGGGAGCCTTAAAAAATGGTGGAATAAAGAGCTATAGGCTCGTGGCCATGAAGGGTTCTGAAAACCCACAAAGTAGTGAACATTCATTGGAAAATTGTTTGCATTTGACAATAATACCATTTGCATATTGTGGGTTGAGCCCCATAAGTTTTCATTTGAAAAAAGAAAGAACATACAGTGAAGTCATAGTTTGTACAATGGCCTCCAATATGTTCTTCACTATGTTCATATATTTTGCAAGACTAAGCCTTTAAGCTTTATTTAAGATGGAAATGTCATGAAATGGAAAAATAATGAAGCTTACCTTTTGCATCGAAGTGAAAAAAGCTAATAAGCCATGGCCTGAGCTTCAAAATGCTCAAAAAAAAATCCATTAGTGGCCATGAGAATGGCAAGAGATGTCGACACCACAAAAACACAAAAATGTATTAGAATGTAGTGGTGGCCATAGCCTTTAAGGCCTTGTTCTCATCAAATGGAGCCCCAAAAGTTGTATCAAAATGTATACAAAGACTTACCACAGAATGGAGGATTGAATGCATCAAAGAATCGAAGGAGGAGAGCTTGAATGGAGGCTTGAAAGGTCAAACCCTAATCTCCCATGGCAGCGCATAGTAGGGCTTCATTCTTCACCAAGGGCTGATGCAAATGACTAGCAAGTGAAACGTTTTGGAGGCCTTTTTGTGTATTAGGATTTTCACCCTATAATTGGCCCATGTTATTTTTATCACATTAAATTGTATTTTTCAAATTCCTTGCCAACATTACCTAAGCCGATATAAGCCTATGGCTTATATTTCTTTTTCTTTGATTTTTTTTAGAAAAACAAACATGGATTATGCATATGACCCCTATTAGGGTATCCCTTTTTTCCTTGGAGAAATTTCATGCCAAGTTTCCCTCAAGATCAAGTGATGACCTTAGGTCATCAATATTTTTTGCTTAAAGGGATGATAAACCAAATATATTTTAATGATTTTTTATATAAAAATCAAATTATGTAAAAGATCATCATTTGTAATATTTGATTTTTTGCAAAAAGTAAATGCAAAAAATAAAAATAGTTGGAGGTCAAAAGAGGAAAATTGAAAAATCAAATGTAAGAAGGGAGGCTTACCATTTTTGTAATTCAAAAACTGCAAGTTGTAAAACATTGATTAAGCAATGTTTCTATAAATTGCTTGATTAGTTGTTATTTAAAATACAGTTAAAAATGCACTTTAGTTCACACTTAAACTTTCTATTCTTGAGTTCAAACTTGAGAGAATTCAGAAAGGAGATGTCAAGCTAAAGTTTCTAATTTTAGTTTCCAATAGTTAGTACCTAATTTTGAGGCCTTTTTGGATCAACTTTTGGATGATAGAAACTTTCCAGCTTTTTGATGCCAATTGGAGCTGTTTTGGAAGATATTTTTTAGAATTTTTGAGGGAGCTTGAGAATTCAGAAGGAGTTTCCTTTTCGAGAGATAGCAACCCAATTTTTACTATTTTTGGCACTATAGGTCACATCATTGCTATAAATCTGAGAAAACTTGATTTTCTTGGGGTTTAGAATTATTTAGTTTCTTTCTTTCTTAGTCCATTGGAGAGCTTTGTAAACTCAATTTTGAATCATATTTTGATGTCTTATTCCTCCACTTGCAATAAAGCAATAGATTTCTCCTTTTCCCTTTCTTGTCATGAGCTTATAGTAATAGTGTGATTTTTTTGTGATTCAACTTATCGAATCCTTCTTGTGATGTTGTTGTGGGTAATTGTCAAATTTTGCAATAGGTTCAGGTTGCACATTGTATTCTATTCTTAAGAGTCTTTATGCAAAACACTGATGAATTGAAAGAATTGTAGTGAATTGTGAGAGTTAATTGTTCTCAAAGAAGTGTTGTGAGTTAAGTTTCATTAGGATCTCAATATTTAGCTTATCATCTTAAGTGTAGGTGTTAATAATTTTCAGTCTTTCCTCCTACTCCCTTTTCTCCTGAAGGTGCATAGATTAGGAGATTAGTTAGAAGGGAACCAATCCACTCTGGAGATTCACTCTCCCTAATTGGTTTACCCACAAACCAGAGAGTGTTTCCATGTTGTGATAGGATAGACAAGTACTACTTTCCTAGAGGGTACAATCCTGATCACCAATAGTAACCTGAAGAGGTGTGCCTTTTTTTATGAAATGGTGTGGTAGATAGTTGGAAAGAGGGAATATCATGGAATGGTGCATAGATAGGTGGGGAAAAGAAATGAACATAATATTTCTACCTAACAACTATTTGCTAGTGGTATGTTCCTTAGAGACAATAGAAAAATTAACCTTGGAAGAGTGACCATTAATGTTGGATAGGGCAAGGTTCTATATCAAATATTGGGAACCTAATTTTGATCCAATACAACATGAAATAAAGAGATTCCCAATATGGATTAAACTCTACAATCCCCCTTCAAAATACTAGAATGGGGAGGTTTTAGGAATGATTGGGGAAGAGTTGGGGATATTTGTCTATGTTGACAAAAGTTTTCATGAATGGGAAGAAGGATCATATGTTAGGATATTGGTGGAGGTAGACCCAAAAAAAACATGGTGGGACAAAATTTAGATTATAAAAAAAAGAGGACACTAGAAATAGAAGATTGTTATAGAATAAATGTAAAAAGTATCTCTGGTCAAGGAAGAGTGGATAAAGCCAGTCATGTCAAGCAAAGGTTCCCTAATGTTTTAAAAAGTGTGGAGGAATATTTTTAATAGAGAAAAACATATTGTAGTGCCCCTCCAGTTGTTGCTACTATGTGTTTAGATTTGTTTATGTGGTTAGACAGTATCTTTACTATAATAGATCTTGATACCTTGTTATTATTTTATGATCACTGTCATTGGAGCAATGTTGATGCTATACTTTGATGTGATGATACTTTATGTGGTTTCTTATGATTTATGTTATTCTTATGGATTAGCATAGTTTATTTTTGGGTAATATTGATGTACAATCATATGATGATTTATTGGTGTTTTATCTTGTCAGATTGTGTGTATCGAAGGGGACGATCATCTCACATGCAGCCGCCTGATGATGCTGTCTCTTCATGATGTGACTTTATTTATATGTTGTTGACATTCATTTGACAAGGTGATTATAGATTCATCGGCCACCTGGCTTGAAATGTACATGTCCCTTTTTGTAGTGTAATGTTAGTAGATAGTAACGGGGTTCCCTTGTCAAACCACAAACCCAGTCATAGTGTGTCGTCAGTTCGGTATTTTGCCATGTTGTCATTTTGTTGTTTGATAATTTATTATCTAGGGGAGTTTCAGAAAATTGGTTTATAGGTTTAAAAATTAATTATGTATTTTTAGATTAAAATTGTTAAAAAAAATAGTTGTTATTTAATTTAATTAATTTTATTTTATTTGATAAGGTAATTTAAACTTTTGATTAAATTTATCCTATTAAGCGAATAAAATAAAATTAATTAAATTAAATAACATTTTTTTAACAAATTTAATCTAAAAATACATAAATTAATATTTAAACCTATAACATTAATTTTCAAAAACAATTCCCCCAGATAATAAATTATCGAACAACCAAAGATGACATGACACTATGACAAACCAACTACAAACTGACGACACACTGTCACTAGGTTTGTGGCTTGACAAGGGAACCCCATTACTATCTCCCTATCAACATTACCGCTGGGAAAATGGAAATGCTCAGACCTATGAAGTCAGGTGAAGATGATGTCCTGTACCTGCAATCCTACAATCAAAATGAATGCCGAACATACATATAAACATAACAGTCACACTGTGAAGAGAAATTGTGGAGTCACAAGGAACTCGCATGTGAGTGATGTAATCACATCCCCTTCACTAATACAGTCACACAATACTAACAAGAATAAAGCACCAATAAATCATCATATGATTGTACATCAATATTACCCAAAAATAAACTATGCTAATCCATAAGCATTACATAAATCATAAGAAACCACATAAAGTATCATCACATCAAAGTATAGCATCAACATTGCTTTGATGACAACGATCATAAAATAATAAAAAGGTATCAAGATCTATCATAGTAAAGACACTATCTAATAGTATAAAAAAATCTAAACACATAGTAGCAATGACTGGAGGGGCACTACATCTAAATATAACTAAATATATTTTATGTATATAATGTAAATATTATATATTATATATAATATATATATTATATATTATATATAATATATATATTATATATATTTTAATCCCGTCCCCTTCACCAATACAGTCACACAATACTGACAAGAATAAAGCACCAATAAATCATCATATGATTGTACATCAATATTACCCAAAAAGCAACTACTCTAATCCATAAGCGTAACATAAATCATAAGCAACCACATAAAATATCATCACATCAAAGTATAGCATCAACATCACTCCAATTACAATGATCATAAAATAGTAACAAGGTATCAAAATCTATTATAATAAAGATACTATATAACAACATAAAAAAATCTAAACATATAGTAGCAATGACTGGAGGGCACTACATCCTCCCCCCCTAGAATCGGGCTTACTCCTGGAAACCTACAAACACATAGGGATAAAGCTACCTTGGATCCTACTAGACCCTAACCTACTCAGAATCTTGATCCCTAAGGATCAACTCCTGATGTTGAAGGATGAACTGCACCCTGGTGCTCAGTCTGGCAGTTATCCACCATGGTAAGTACCCTATGCGATCTTCCTGCATCTCCTACAGTTGGCTCTAAAGTGATCGGTCTCTGACTAAATCCACAAGTTCCCTACTAAGGACATTGTTGAGCAATGTGGCCCTTCTGACCACAAGTGAAACATCTTGTTCCCCTACTGAAACTCCTATCACCAGGAGGCACACTTGACTGTGGAAAACCACCTCCACTAAATGCTAACTGAGAACTATGTGCAGGTTGATCATAATGATCACAATGAGCTCGTATCCAACTCCGGTCTCTCTTCTTCTGCTTCCAACTACCACCATGTTGGGATTGAGAATTCTATTGACTTAATTGTGAAGGTTGTTGCTTCTCACCATTAGCGGTTGCCTGATGCCCCTTGGGGAAGCCCATAGCCTAAGATCAACCACCCTAAGATCCAACACCAATGGAAGATGCACTACCAAACTGAACCCCCATCTGTCCACCTAAAACTGTAGCTAAATTATCCTCAAAAATTTGAGCCTTATCCACAGCTACCTCCATGGTCTTTGGCTTGAATACCCAAACTCCACCACTGATTTGGGCATTTAAGCCCCTAATGAAATGTTGTACAAGCATGCACTCATCATCACTTATGTTGGCATACTGCTTGAGCTCATAAAAATGACACCCATACTATTCCACTAACATATCCATCTATCGTAAGGCATGGAACTCATCTCCTTCACGTTGTCACTAGTGATCAAATAGAAATCTAGCCTTGAACCTCTCTAAGAAAAAATCCCATGATACAATATTAATAGATCAATGTGGAGCTTCTACTCCTCCAACCTCCACCAGGTAGATGCAAAATATCTCAGGTGCATAATCGTACATCTAGCTTTGGTGTTGCTACCATAAGGGTGCATAGAAAAACACTGATTCAAATCTATCAACCACGTCTCAGCCTCTAATCTGCTACCTGAGCCATCAAATGTAGGTGGATGAGCTCTAAGAAAGTCTCTCATATGAGCATCCATAATTGCATCTGTCTATGTTGGAGCCTCTCTCTCTCCCATAATATCCCGCTCTTTGTTCTTCCTTGGTCCCAAACGAGCTAGTGTCTCCTCTAATAAACAACACAACTGAGCATCCCTGATCCCTGGTGGACCCTAATTCTAATCACCACCCTCAAGTAAATTTTGGGAAGCCTATTGCTCCTCACAATCTAAGTCATGGGGAACAATGAGAGGTGAATCTTGTTGATTACCTTCATGACTTCCTACATGGCCACGACCTCTACCATGACCTCGCCTAGGTGGCATGATCCTATACAGATACACACCATGACATAAGACAAGGTACACAAACATAAAATCCTATGCAACTAACAACTTAATGGTTTCATCATTATCCTAGAGCACCCAGTGTTTAAATTGGGCTCTGATACCATGTGTAACAAATCCTCTACCAAATAAATGAATCCTTTAACCTTTCAATTTCCACAAAACCAAAACAAACTTCTACAATTTTGTACATGCAATCTTTTAAAAACACAAATTAAATAAACAATTAAAATAAGGAACCTGGATCCTCAAGCTTGAATTGATGAAGAATGAAGTTGAGCCTTCGTATTTCAAATCCCAAGATTTTCCCAAATATCTCCTCTTCTAGAAGATGTATAATAAATCCAACCAAGAACTTCCCTGAGAGTTTTTTAATTTTTTTTTTAACAAAAAACTTCACACAAAATTCCTATATCCATTCCCATGAAAAACAAATCTTTCCTCTTCCAATTAATCCCAATATTCTTTCCATGAAAAATCCCAAATCTAATCCCTTAATAAATTAACTAACACTTGACAAATAAAATATCTTCTCAATCAAATATATTTTCATCATGCATTTACAACTTATTTGCATTTAAATAATTTAAATCACAATTTAATTTCAAAACAAATTTAAATAATTTAAACTATGCACTTGATCAAAACAACTTTAATTAATTAATTAATTTAATCAGCAAGCTTAATTTAATAACATCACATCAAAGTATAGCATCAACATCGCTCCAATGACAGTGATCATAAAATAATAACAAGGTATCAAGATCTATCATAGTAAAGATATTGTCTAACAACATAAACAAATCTAAACACATAGTAGCAATGATTGGAGGGGCACTACATCCTCCCACCCCTAGAATCAGGCTTACTCCTGAAATCCTATGAACACATAGGGATAAAGCTCCCTTGGATCCTACTAGACCCTAACCTACTTAGAATCTCGATCCCTGAGGATCAACTCCTAATGCTGAAGGACAAATTGCACCTTGGTGCTCGGTAGGAATTTCTTGAAAACCTTTGTAGAAATTTGTGAGATCCTTAGATCCTCTTTAGGGAATCAAATTTTAAACAATAGAAAATTAAAAGAGGAAAGAACAGAAGATTTAGAAAATCTCTATAATTTGTAAATTTTTTCTATAGAAGACTTCATTCAAAATTGCCCATTTGTGTTGTTAAATTTGTAATTATATATATATATATATATATATATATATATATATATATATATATATATATGTAAATGTATATATGTTAAGATATAGACATACAAATATATATAAATATGTGCTTTTGAGGCATTGAAATCTATGTTAAAGAAATCTATATTGAAAACATGTTTGAATCGCCTTACCGGTGAACTAAATAAATCAAGGGAGAAATTTTATTTTGAAAAAATAATATATAATTTTTTGTGTATGGGGGAAGGTTGTGGTTGTTCCCACAGCTGCCGCCCCTAAGGGAGGCGATGGTGGGAGTAGCCCAGCGCTGCCCCACACAGGCCTGTGCTTTATGGGAGCTGGTCGTGGCATTTGCAACCAATGATAAAACCAGCGTAGCCATATAAATGGCTTTAGAAATAAACTTCGTCTGCCTATTACACGAGGGTTTCGATTTATAATTGAATGTTATTTTATATATATAATATATATATTATATATAATGTAAATATTATATATTATATATAATATATATTATATATATATTATTTATTTAGTTATATTTATATTATTATTTAGTTTGGAAATATAATGGATTCAATATATATTTAAATAATGATTATATTTAAATATATGTATAATTGTGTATACACACATATATAATTATATGTATATTTTAAATATATATTTATTTAAATGTATTTCTTAAATAAATGCACAAGTAGTAATTTATTGTGAAATAGTTTAAAAGGGAAATGGATATTTGTTTAAATGGAATGGAATTTTTAAGGAAGTGATTTTTATTTATATTTAATTGTGAAATTGAAATAAAAATATTTAGATTTACATTTCTTATAGTATGAAAATGAAATTATGATAAGTTGGTTATTTTCAAGTAAAGTATGATTAAGGAAATTTAGAGTTAAATAATTAGTTATGAGTTGTTCTTATCCTATGAGTTAAATTGTCTTGAATTAGAATTAATTAAGCAATGTGTGATTGATTTATTTGGATTTAGGAAATCCTAATGTTAGATTATTAATTTACCTGAGTTTCTTAATGGATGTATTTTTCTTTGTTGCGTTGTTGGGTAACTCACCTAGGGTTTAATCAAGTGACAATTTAAAAGAATTAATGGGGAACTTTCACACTAATAAAGATAATGAATGCCTCTCTCATGGTTCATGCGCTTGTTAAGCATTGAGATGAGATGAGATGCATAGTTTGTATGAGGGTCCGATAGTTGGTAGAGGCAAGCCAGGGTAACCCAGGATGGGGGTCTGGTAGCCTAGGAAAGTTGAGCTAGGGTAACTCATAGCAAATTATGTGTAACTCTTCCTACGACAACAGTTAGTCAGTTTTTGGTGTATAGATGATGTACTTGATCCTTGTTATCTGGTAGCAATGTAACCAGTATGTTAAGTTTTATACTTGTGTTGTTTTGAAATGTATTTGCCTATGTCTAGGGGTTGTAGGTTTTGCCTTGGAAACTCTTTTACTATCTCCTATCATGGAGGGAGTGGACCTTCGGGTACCACGTGGTTGGGAGGAAACCATGCTATTTCTTTCATTGGATTCTCTCACCAGTGTTTCTATTCTTGGATAACTTTGTTCATGGGATAGGTTCCTATTTCTCTTGTTCATGTTGGCGAGTACTTCTTAATGGAGAGCTCATTTGTACCAGTGGACTTGTTTATTCTTTCATGTAATTTTTTGTAATAGTTGTAACCTTGTAATTGTATCACTCCTCAAGCATAATTGAGGAGCGCCTTTGTTATTTGTAATTGTGAATCTTATGTACAAACTATCTCATTTGTGAATGAACATTGTATTGTAATATGAAATGAATGTAAGATGTATGAAACAATATCACATCTTTTGTATCTTATGTGTTGTAATTTAATGATGATGGATGTATGTACTTCATTTATGAGCATTAAATGCATGTGATGTTTAATTGTATTAGTTAGACTTGTACTTTGTTTAAGTGTTGCCATGATCCCTTAGAGAATGTAGGTGTTAGTGTAGCATAACTCATATGTTTAATATCACTTTTAAAAAAAAAATTGTTTGCTTTTGTTTAAATGTGTTACATTCTCTAGGGTTTTGGGGTGGGAATTACACATACACTCCTGGGTGATACCACTATGGATAAGTTTGAGTCTCTTGAGGCATGGTGGGATCAAGAGAAAATAGAGAAATTGGTAATGTTGAAAGAAAAGGTGGATTTTATACAAGATCAAGAGATAAAGGAAGGGATAGAGGAAGGAACCATGCCAAAATATTCAAATATTAGGGATTAAACACAAGAATTCAATGAGATGGACTCTATCCTTGAATTAGGGTGTGAATTGATGGGACTAGTTATAAAGGATCTAAGAATAGAACTAGAGAATATAGATATAATGGGATATGAAAATACCATGTATGGAATCAATCATATGATAATATAAGCATTGGAAGATGGTTAATATTGTGAGAATGAGGAGATTCCTACTCCTAAAGGAATAAAGGGGACTGATAACTTGGACCTTCCAACTACTATTCCCTTATTATTAGAGTACATCAGGTTATGAATAGCTAGTTTGTAGCTATATTAACTCCTAATTAAGTCATTTTATCATTACTATATTGTTATTTATTTAATTAAGGCATCCTAGGGCTTATATAGGGTTATCTAAGTTGGCCTCGGTGATATCCTAGGAATAAATAGGTATATATAAGAGGTTGTGAGTCTTATTTCATCATCATATTATGAATTATGTTCTCATTGGAGATATATGTAGGTTTACCCCCTTGAAGTGGCATGTTACTCTCAGTTATTATCAAGTATTTGTAGAATATTTTCTATCATATTCTTCTATTGTGCAAGTTATTTTATTACAATTGGTATCAGAGCATGATCTTGGCATCATGATGACAAGGAATTTTTGTCAATTTTGGAGGTCATTTTCTAACATGCATATCTCCACAATTTTTGTCATTTTTTTTCTTATTTTTAAAGGTTTTTTGAATACCAAACTCCAGGAGCTTTTTTGAGTCCACACAAAGCCTTCTTCAATCAACAAACATAATTTGGATTGTTAGAACATTGAAATCATATCGGTTTTTCAATATAAACCTCTTCTTTTAGTTTTCCATTCATGAATTTTGACTTCACATCCATCTGGTATAGATTGAACTTCTTGAACTATGAAAGAGCTAAGAACATCCTGATTACCTTATGTTTTTCTACTAAAGAAAATTATGTCTCTTCAAATTCTATGTCTTCAACCTAAGCTTACCCTTTACACAAAAGTCTTTCCTTGTTCTAGATCACCTCACTTTCTTCATTTAGCTTGTTTCTAAAAACCCACTTGGTTTGAGTCACATTATTGGCTTTAGGTCTTGGGACAAGTTTCCAAGTTTCCTTCTTCATGATCTCATTCAGCTCTTCCTCTATAAATTCTATCCAACATTTCTTTTTGCTTGTTTCTTCATATGACTTAGGTTATATCTTTGATAGTAATGCAAAGTGTACTTGCTCATTTCCTCTCTCAACTCTTTTCTAAGTCTGAACCCCACTATTTTTGTCTCCTATGATCTAGTCTTTAGAATAATTTTTCTGAGCATAAGTTGCTAGAGTCTTTGTAATGACTTATCTTGAATCTTCAATACTATTGTGAATTGGTTCTTCATCATCTTCTACTTCTGGAATATTATTAGATTTAATAGTGTCATCAACTCTCACATTTGAACTTTCTACTATCCTCTTCAATCTTTTGTTATAACATTTGTAAACTTTAATTCTTAAATAATAACAAAGAAAAATTTCTTCATCTGATCCTAAATCAAAGTTACCCAAATTTTGTTCATCTCTCTTAATGTAGCACTTGCTTCCAAATATTCTAAGGTCTCTAACTAATGTCAGTTTTCCTCTCCATAGCTCATGTTGGGGTTTTCATTTTCTTGACTAGAATCTTATGACAATATATAGGATAGCTACTTTAGATGATTGATTTCCTTAAGGAGTTGGCCAACGAACAAGAGATGGATTTTTGCAATTATCTCCTCTACACTTTAAGCTCTACAAAACTTAGGAGGGTGATCCTAAAATATTCATCGGGATTTCTTAGAGTGATGAGATGGATATATAACATCCATAATTATATAGAATATTTTTTTAAACAAATATGTTCATGTTAATGTAGCCAAGAATTATAGGTACAAAATAGAGATGACCTAGATCATTGAGCTTTTTATGCATTCATTTCTCCAAGACCATGATAAGTAAAGGTTAGGAAAAAAAATATTGCTTGAAAGTAAATTGTTCTTTTTAAGTTTGAATTTGATCAAGAAATTCTAATCAGAAATTTCTTATGGATTCAATTGGAGCCTTAAACCTAGGGCATGGAGTCTAAGGAGCACAATTGAAAACCTTACTAATAATATTTGATATAAAACTTAGGCATAACAATAATGCATTAGATTATCATGCCTAAGAACTCTAGAAACAATTCAAACCCTTTTAATATCTTAAGAATTCAACATTTCTTATAAATCATATTTGATTTACTACTTGAGTAAAAGCTATAAGAGAAAAATTCATGCACAAAACAAACTGCAAAGTTGAACACAATAGATCCTTGATCATTTTTATTCATAAATTATTAAGATATAAGTACAATTAAGAGACAATAAATTTGTAGAATTTATCATTGTATTGGATCTAAGAATGGTAGTATTGTTATAAAACATTAACAATCACATTTACAATGTGTTTTATCAAGACCTAGTTTCAGATATATACAGACTAATGTACAACATGTGTTTTTCTTACAATTTTTTTAAGATCATTTGCAAAAGGTCATGAATTCCCTTTTATAGAAACAAGGGAGAAAATAAGCTTCAATCCTTTTGAAAAGTGTCACATATTCATTTGACAATCTTAAACCACTAAAAAATATAAATATAGCTTCTCATGGAAGAATATTCTATAAAGGATAAATGTCATTGCATGTGTAGCTAGAGATCCTCGTTTCCTTTAAAATTACTTAAAGAAAACTATTGTAACATACTTTTCCACTCTTTATCCATCTTCATTTAAGTTCCAAGAACCTAGGAAATGTTGACTATGCAAATGAAGACAAAAGGAAGGTCCACTAGAAGACAAAACATCTATTGGAGCTGAAGAAGATAGTTGTTGATGTTGAATAAGAAGAAAAGGACAAAATAATATCCCAACCCAAATAAATAATGAAAGAATACTAAGAATTCCAAGTTGTCAATTTTCTTACAACTCTAGAAAATTATTATATTTATCATCCTAGGCCTCATATTGTATTTCAGAAGACCATTGGAATGCGAGTAATTGTCCATATTTTTTGTATACTTATGATATTTTGATATAATGGACTCATATTCATTTTGGAACTCTTCCATGAGCTTATTTGTGTCCCAATTTTTTTCCATACTAATTTTCAAGATCTCTATATATCAACTTTGATTTTACCACATATGAGAAAGGTAAGTGTTGGAGTAATGCCTCCAAACTAAGATTTACATAACATGTTGGACTTTATTTCTCCATTATCCCTTTTTTTATCTCTAGCATTATCCTTATGTCACTTTCATCAAATTCTTGAATCCTTTCCTTTACCATTTCTTCTAACTACTCCAAGAAACATTGTATCTCCCCTACTTCCTTAGCCATCTTATATGTACGTATAATTTTCTTGGTTTATTTGGCTTATGGTTTGATACCTTCCACATTTGTAGTAGTAAATTGAGTCTTGGAATATTTTTGTTCATCAAGGGTTTAGCCTTTTCTTTATCACCAACAATCCTATTATTTTCCATTATCAATTAGAAATAATTCTCATGAACAATTTTCACCTTCTTCAATACTTTAATCAAAAGATGCCCCAAGAAATTTGAAACAATACTTAAGTTATTCTCATGTTGATCCTCCTAGAAATTCATTGCAATTTTCTCAAATGCATTGATCTGCTCTTTGAGTTCTTCCTTCTCTTTATCCTCATTTTTCTTGGGTGGTGGAGTTGTAGAAGAACTAGCTGCCATGGTACATGTGCTTCTAACTACCAAAGCTATTAATGGAGGAGGTGTAGCTTCTACCTATTGATACATTTGTATTTCTATCATTATTAGTCAATTATATTCATGAGTCATAGTCATGTGCTCTTGTAGCAATTTATCATATTTTTCTTGAAGTGCTTCCATTTGTGGTTCTACTAAATCTACCACCATCAACTACCAATGTTTTTGCATTGATTGTAGAAGTCTCTGAGACTCTTTTAAAAATTAAACTTCCCCTTAAATCTTGAGATGGATCAACAACAAGTGGTTTAGTAGTATTAGGAGATAAGGCCCGAATTGCAAGGGTTTTCCATCTAGCATTAAACATTGAACCAAATAGTGTTGCAACATGTTCATCTTTTGAAGAAAAAATCTCATAATCTTGTCTTCTTATTGCATCAAGGGTGATGGTAGAAGAAATATCCCATTTAGGGAGAAACAAAATACCACTCTCTCAAACCATATACCTTCCCTCTTCAGTGGTAATGTCCTTGGCTTTAGGTCTCATCTATTCCAACATTCTTTGAAAGATATTCTCATGTGTTTCTTGTGGAGCATTGGATTTTTCTTCTTCTATCGTTTTCTCATATTCCTCCCTTTTGTATCTCTAAATAAAATCAAAAAATTCCTCAGATTTTACAAATAGATCATCATCCATGAAATCTCTAGAAGCTAATTCCCTTATGTCTTTTATGTTTCCTTTCACCCAACAATACTTTCAGTGATTTTGTTTTGGGGTACTTGCACATTCTCATCCCTCTAAGGGAAAGGCATCTCTTTGATCACATCATCACCTATTATCTCATAATCCTCCTCCTCCTCATGAGAAATGGGGTATTTTACAAGAGGATACTTATCAATTCTTCTCTTTGGAGATGGTTATATAGGAGGAGAATCAAGGTCAATGGCATTCAATGGAGAATAAGGTGCTTGTTGTATGTAACGCCCCGCCGTGTGAACCCCAAAGGAACTAATAACAACGGAACAATTTTTTTTTTAAAGAATATAATAAACATACTTAAGTATTCTAATATAACAATATACTAAGTTGCATGACTAATTCCATTGGGGTACACGGGGTGACATTACTACACTAACCCATAACAACGAAAATAAGATAAACAGTAATTAAACAATTATATAAATCTATTCATTCCCATTTCATCATTTAAAATATCTATTAAACAATAACCATATTCATAACATATGTACATATGACAACGAAAGATACTATAAAGATATGAAGCATTTATATTACCACAGATATAACACAACTTAACACAACTATTACAAATGATCGTTCCTAAATAAATACATGGCCTGAATATACATTACATCCAAATGATAGTAAAATACAATTGACTGAAAATACATCTCAATAACCACATATACAATTTTACAACAAGGTCATCCCAACACACATGGGAGACAATACATCCATGAATATATTACATCTGAAGTATAACATACATTTGGTACAAAGAATTAATAGATCATCAACATCTTCCAAAACCCTCGCAATAAAAGATACATCTGGCAAAATGGAACCCAACGGGTGCTAAGCACGCTCCACCCAACCACCCCCATGCCGAGTAGACAAGGAAGGGTCCCTGACCAAGCACGCCTAACAATAACAAAGACTAACTCCAAATAGACAACTTAACATCAAGACCACTTAGAAACTCAACAACGACAAATCCAAAGGCACAACAACAAACCACTTCAGAACATAACAACAAGTCATAATCACAACATCAATGAAACTCAAGACATAATATCAAAGACTATTTCCAACAATAACCAAAGAGAAATCAATAAATCACTTAACCACTACATACACAATATCACCTAACAACTACAATCACAAAGTCACTTAACAACTACAAACACAATATCACTTAACACGAGGTTACAATGCTTCTAGAGAACCAAGATCATGAACATCGCAATAATTGATTAACTGTCAACATAGGAAGAGTGTCATGCATAAATTGCCATGAGTTACCTGGCTCAACCTTCCTAGGCTACCGGACCCCCATCCTGGAGTTACCCTGGCTTGCCTCTACCAGCCGCCGGACCCTCACGCAAAACTATGCATCCCATCATCTTGAGCCTTATCATTCACTTGCTTCACGAGAGGGCATTCTTTATCTTTATTAGTGTGAAAGATCCCCATTAATTCTTTTAGATTATCACTTAGTTAAACTCTAGGTGAGTTACCCTGGCGCCCCTTTGTGTGCCGGACCCCCACAAAGAGCCACTCTCCTATCGACAACACACAAGGTACAATACCACAATAGATAACTAGACAACATAACCTCTCCAATCCAAGGAGGAAACAAAACAAGGAAACTCACTCCGAACACTGGAGGAAACCAAATACGAAAACACACTCCTTCCAAAGGAGGTACAAATCACATTACCCTCTCCTATTTCTCAGGAGGCACAAATCCCCGTTCGTGGAAACCGGGTACAACAATAATAACTCTACACCATATCAAGTGATTCACAAATTGAACCTCTACACAAAACATCCCACTCTAGAGAACTTCTCTGGAAGACTTACATAGACCCTTAACCCCATTTGCCCGACATGGAGAATAAAAGAAACATGATAGAAAAGCATTCCATCTCTGGAAGCCCTTAACAATAACTTAAACTCTTACGAAAGGTAAGGTAAACCTAGGGTTTTCCCATATGACATAATATAAAACAATGAAGAGAATACCACAATAGACTTAACGAATAACCTCAAGAAAACAATTACTTAAAACAACTCCATATAAAAATATTTCCAATACTCAATAATTTCATCCAAACAAATAAATCAACAATTCGAGAATATTCGATTCAAAACAAAACACATCGTTTAATTCAAATTCGCACAATTACACTATAACATCATATCTTTTAATTTTAACTATTCGATTCAATTCCAAGCACAAAATCAATTAAAATTTGCACAACTACATTAATCATTGCAATTTTCTCAAAATTATGTTTTTACCTCACAAACACAAATGTTCATATATATATAAAGATAATCATTTAATAAAATTAATATAATCATATTACAAAAAAATTTATTTTATAAAACAAAATTCAAATTTAAATCACCTCTGAATATTATATAATTAAAAATTGAATTAAATCTCAATAAATATAAATAAATAAATAAATATATATATATATAAACTAAATATATTAAATATATATATTAAATAATATATAATATATATATATTTATATAACTAAATATTAATAAAAATCAAATTATATAAAATTTATTTAATAAATCAAATTCAAATTAAATTAAATTAAATTTACAAACTTTTAAATAAAAATATGAAATTTTAAAAAAAAAATATACAAAGAACTTTTTAAATAGGAGGTACGCCTCCATTGAGGAGGCTGCGTACCTCCCATTAGGGAGGCTGCAGCCTCCCCAATGGCCATCTACGACAGCCAAAGAGTACCCCGTGCCAGCCTGACCTGGTAGTACATGCCGGCCGATCCTTATTTAGGTGGCTGCTACCAGAGTCTGAGAGTCCTTCTAAAATAAAAATTTCATAATTTTTTTTTTTTAAATTTATTTACATTTACTTTAAAATTCATACTTTTGCTAAACACCTAGGCATGGAAATCTAAACACGTTTTTAAAATAATAATAATAATAATAATAATAATTTCGTTTTATATTATATATTTTATATATATTTTTTTTCTTTTAACAACGTTTTATATTATATATTTTATATATATTTTTTTTCTTTTAACAACATACGAAACCCAAAAAGAATAATTTAACTATAATTTATTTTCTCTGGAAATAAAGAAATCCAGAATACTAAAAGCTCATAAACATGCATATAATTTTTCTACATACACAAAATTTACACAATGGATACATATATATATATATTTTATAAACCTTTAAATACCTACAAAACTGTTTATCTCAGAGAATATATCTTTAATAAGAAAGAATAATTTATTTTTATTTATTTTACTTTATTTTATTTTATATCAGACAATCTAAATCTGGTTATGCAAGTTTAACCCACAAAAACAAATGATTTTCTTTTCCAAACAATGGTTTCCAAGCTAAATTTTATTGAATATTCAAAGGGTTTTATATAACATCTTTTAAATCACATATCCTCTTTTCAAAAGCAACGAAGTTTATTTTCAAATCACAAAACTTTATTTAGACAATTTTTTGAAAACCTAGCAACTAGATTCATTCACCGAACAATAAAATATTAATAACTTAAAAGGAGAAAACCTGGAGTCCTTCGTCTGAAGAAGAATCCCTTCTGTAGCCTCTTTTTGAATTCCTCCTGCAGCCCTCTTCCCGAATCCTTGCCTGTAGCCCTTTTCTCACCTTCTGCCTTCAACGTTCTACTGAATCTCTCTTTTCTTTCAACCACCAATAATTTTTATCCGAAAAAACCAAACAAAACTATTTTTTCCTTTATTTTTATTTCCAAATCCAAAACAACAGAGCCAAAAACTTGTGTGTGTGAATAATTCCCTCATAAAAATAATAAATCAAAGATAAAGATTCAATAAAGCTCTTCCGCTTTCTTTTTCAAAAAGCCTCTTTTCTTATTGGTCCTTTTCTCAGCTTTTAAAAGCATAACTTATCTACAATTTTAATTAAAAATAATTTATTTACTTCAGATATTATCTTCACATGATTTTTTTTTAATTAAATATCAATAAAAAGATAATATCTAATTATTCTCAACAATATCAATTTAATTTAATTTCTTGCATTTTAATTGATTAAATACCCTTTTAATTTACAATATATTTAAATTTAACATTTTCTAACTCTCAATTAAATCAAATAACAATGCAACATTAATTAATTATTTTATGAAATCACGATTAATTAATTAAACACTAACCGAATTAAATAAATACTCAACAGTCAAACTACATAAAGACAAGGACAAAACTTCAGTCATGCACATGACTCTGACAGACGGCTGGGATGGGGACACTTCAAGCCTACTCCCTTTCAACATTTTACCCATGGGTTAATTTATTTTCATGTCCTCAGAAGCGGTGGAATCGAGACTTATTCCTGCAATCCTGCATCCAGATAAGCGTCAAGTAGCACATGTATACATATATAATCAAACATCCTATCATGAGAAGGAATTGCAGTGTAGCAGGGCACTCGTGAACGAGTGATGCTACACTGTCCTCTCACCTAATCTATTCTAACAATTATAATATCAATGACGAGCTAACATTTCTAACCAAATTGATCATAAGATAACATGATATTTAACTACTGCATCATAACTAATTATTAAACAATTGCATTATAAAATAATACTGAATTAAATAACATCACCATAGAATCATCACATTGACATATAAACATTAATGAACAACTATTTGAATAAACAATAATCCAATCCAACACACAGAGTATCATAAATCATACTAATAATGTCACATGCAACAATTAACTAAACTCGCTCCGCACCAAGTCGGTGAATGAATCCCAACACAAATCAGTATCATGCTAACACACAAGAGAAACCAATAGTAGCAAATAGTATCAGAAATATGGGGGTATTACATTGTACATGTGGAGGAGATGGGGGGAATTCTTCTTGTGGAGAAGATTGATGAGCTTTCTCCCTTATTAAAATTCCCTTAGGCTTTGTCCTGAAAGAAAGACTTGATGCATTGGTCTTGGGAGGCTGATAGGTAGGCCTCTCTTTCAAGACATGAGCTTTACCTATTGCCCTATTTTCAATTGTAAGGGCTTCCCAAATTATCCCATCTATTTTTTACCATATTTTCTATATCCTCAAAATTAGGTCAACAATCTTTGCATATGCTCCATTGTAAGTAGCATCCTTCTTTTGTTTAGCCTAATAAATCTTTCTGAAGGCCAACCATTTTAATTTTATTTAATTGATTTCCTTCTCACCAAGGAAACTCCTTATTACATCCTCTTTGAAATTTTTTTGATGGTTGTATTGAGATATCCTAGTGATTTTCCTGAGCTTATTGATGAAACCCTCATGATCAAAGTTTCTTATTGCTTCATGAACCATGTTGAATGTTTTTAACTTAGGGTATAATTTTTCAAATCCCTCTCCATTCATCCTAAAATTAGAGAAAACTATCAAGGGAAGAAAGACCCTTTATTTTGACCTCCCAAATGATGCTTGTCTAATTCCATGAGCTATAAAATGACATGCAAGAAACCAATCCTCAAAGGAACAATTCTTGGTAGGACATGGGGTCCTCCTAGGCATCCATAAGATCTCAAAATTGTGTAGTTAGAATGGAGAATGAAATCTCCCCAATTGTGCTTAATACCCAAATCATGCTTTCTCTCCATAGGCCTTAAGAAATACATTATCTCCCTAGGAATCCTTGCTAGTAGACCCTAAAAAAATGATAAAACCTTTTTAGCAAAGTGAATTCTGAATGTTGCATAAATAACCTACTCATAATGCACATCCTAGACATGAGTCAAACATTGGACTAGGATCTCATGACCTTGTCAATCATTATCACATATTTTCAAAGAAGGAATCCACTCTCTCCTCTCTTTGTATAGGAATATGTGACATAAAAAGGAATACCACAAAAATTTTACCATTTTTTGACCCTTCTTAAGCTCTATGAATACTTTACGTATGACATTGACAATGTAGGTTGCATAATCAAACTCATCATTAACCATAACATTCAAAATATTTGCAAGCATATACATAAAGGTAACATGGATTCTTTCTAGTTTATATATCCCAAGGACCTAACATAATACATAATAAGTTATAGCAGAATAGTTCTCAAAACTATCAAGTTTGAAAGGTTTTATTTAATTTGGAGGGATTCTAATGCATCTTCCCTTAAATCCCTTTTCTCTATGCTTAGGTAGCCAAATTTCCCTAAATCTACTATCATCTTGTTGATATTTATACTTGAAGGTATGAAAGTTAAATTTTTTGCTTGCAACCAAGTTGACTTTGAAAATCTTAGAAATTGACATCTTGTTAACTGTAACCATGATTACATCATTTGCAGACCTTATTTCCTTGATAATTTCATCATAATTGGTGGTCATGTATTTAAGTAGGTCAATGTCCATAAAAACATTAGGCTCCACCAATTTACCTTGTTCATACCTCTAGACATTTGAAATTGTGGCTAGTGAATTCCTCTGTCCATACCAATGGAAGAATAGTGATCATCCTGCCATTAGAATTTTAGTATCTCTACAATCATGGGCTTCATCCACTAAACCACCGATAGCACCAAGAGATTGAACCTTAATATTTTGGGTAGTTGAACTAGGAATTTGTGCAACTAATTCATCATGAAGGGCTTGGTTTTGGGATGGGGAGGTAGATTGAATTATTTCTACACTCATTTTTGTAGCGTAATTCAAGAAACAAGGGTTTTTTCCTATGGGTTCTATGGTTTTCAATAATTCAGACAACTAGTAGGGTGAATTCAAAGCAATTAAGGAAAGACAAAGATACCCTAAATTAATTTGATACTCTAAAATAATATTTCAAGATAGCAATAATCTTTATGAAAAAGAATTTTGAAAGTTTCCACGTTACAAATGACCAGTTTTTATGCTCTAGAAATGGTAATCGTTATGGAAAGCTCTTGATTGTTGTAAATTCCTCACTTTGGATGCTTGAAATGCTAGAGTGAACATTGTAATTGCTCAAGATGTAGATTTTATGGAAAATAAATAACTAAATTCTAGTTTGAAAGCCATCTTCTCTGCCATTACTCCCAACTTATATGAGCTAGAGCACACAACTACCCATTTCCCAAGTTTAAATGTGAGTCATTGATCTTAGTGCAAGAGATTCAATCTAATGACCTCAACTGGTTTGACCAAATTGAAAATATTTTGACATGTGTGGAAAAGATCTAGGACCAATATAATTCATCCACTCAAGATCACCTTATAGCTCAACAAAAGCATGCTCTTAGGAGGAAATTCATATTTTTCCACATGGAAACTCCTCACACTTCTATGTGCTTTATATTAAGTAGTAGAAAAAGGTTCGTAGAATGGAAGAAGCCCCTCATATTGTACCACATGGCCCAAGATAATCTCTCTTTAATACCCATTTTACTATATAAATACATGCTAGGCTTGATCGACAACCAACACATATCTATTTGATAGCTCAAATTTTGACACTTGGTAGTTTCTCACTCTTCCACATATTCAAATAAGCCCTCACATAAATACTCCACGAAATGGTGTAAAATCCATAAGATGATGCTATGTGGCACCTATTAGGCCAATTTGATAGTAAACCTTTGAAACTCTGCCACATATCCTCTTCTTGTGCTTCCACAAGGTATCTATTAGTCCTTCCAAAAGGGCTTCAGGGATAATGGAATACTTCAAATCCTACCACATTGACTTGGTGTGACCTATCCATAGGCCCCACAACATTGTTCAATCAGAGACATACCAATTGTCACCAATTATGTGGTTTTGTAGGAAACTTTTGCCTTAGTGAAAAACCTTCCATGAAACTATAGAAACCAATACAAAGATTCCATTTGTCACTTTCATACTACATCTATGGGCTCAAAATTTAAAAATTTATTTCATGTGGGGAAAAGCACAAACAACTTAAAGGAAATATTTAAGCACATGAACCTAAAACAATTTAGTGCAACTAGGTACAGAAGGGGCCAATTTTTATGTGGACACAAGAAAGAGAATTAGGAATACAAATAGAGGTTGAGTAAGCAGATGGGATTCATAAAATAAGGTTGTAAGTTAATGAACCGATAATGAGTAGCAAGCAGTCAACACAAAACTAAAAAAAATGTAACCTCAATACTTGCTAGGACCTACGGGTTAGGGATTTAAATCAAATTGACAGTTAGAGCAATATTTAAAACAAAGCTTAGTATGAAAATGACCACCATGAACCTTTTAGCATAGGAATAAAAAAAATCCAAGAATTTTTTTGCAAAGTACTACCAGTGGCTCCTATTGGGGATACTTCTTTAGCAAGAACAAGGTGAGATCCATAAATCTTCTAGAGAAGAAAACCACAGAGAAAAGAAAAACAAGACAAAATAAGACTAGGAAAAAATAGGAAAAACCAAACCAAAGTAGGGAAAGATTGTAAAAAAACATACATAAAATACGATGTGCATGGAAAAGAGCATACCTTATGAAAAGTATGGTTTCAAGAATTTTCCATTTACTACTAGTTCAATAAGTTCTCCAATTATGTTCTATAGAAAATAGGATTTTTCTCCATGGGTATTGTTGATCAAATATGGTCCAAGCAAGAGGGCATTAAATTTACCATGCTTTCCTTTCTCTTTTTCCCTTGCATTCCACAATAGAACTATATATTGTTGGAAAATTGCAGCCATATAAAGACAATTTACACATAACCCAAAAGAGAAATCTATGAAACTAATTATTTAGAATCCACATGCAAGAGAATAGACAACATACCAATGAAAATATGAAACAAGATATACCCTAGGAAAACCCTCAAGAGGGAAAAACCTAGCCTCCAAAAGAATCCATCTCTCATGTATTATTCAACAATAAAGATTACAATCCATCTTTAGAGTCTCCATGAACACCATTGAAGAAACAAGCCCTCTCCAAGCAATCCATGTGAACAAGCATGCAACCACACATCCCATGCCATGCTTCAAACCCTCACAAATGCTAACCAAAGCTAACCAACCAATTGACCAACTTAAACAACTACCTTTGTGGTTTCTTTTATAGAAGCAAGCTCCCACAGAACCACCAAGTGGTATTACACAAAACTATGTGACTAAAACCATGAGATTACAAAACCATGTCCCCATATTTTATATTGGGGACTTTATTTTTTTATTTTCCCCAATATTAAATAATTACATTTTAGCAACTTAACTTATGTCCCAATGTTACATGCATCATAAAGTGGCCCCAAGAACAATTACATTAAATATATTATGCAAGGTGCACAACACACCTTTTCCTAACATATATCCTATTCAAAATTTCCTTTTAGAGGCCTTTTTATCATACAAATTTTTCACTTGTTGTTACATTTTTACATTTTTATATTATACCAACCTTCTTGTCTCATCCAACTACATTTGTTGGTTTATCTTTTTCATATTGGAAATATGATATGTCCTCATCATACTCCTGAATAATTTGTATACTTGCAACAAGTTATTCATAGGGATTCTTCTCTCCAAACTATATATCAACTCAAATGGTGACTGTCTTGTATCCTTTTTTATAGTCACCCTCTCTACCCACAAAGCAAGCTTGAGATTAGAGTCCTAGTCTTTCATATTTTTCTCAATCATCCTTTTAATAATCTTCATCAAGATTTTGTTGCTATATTTTTCCTGACCATTCCCTCAAGGATGATATAGGGATGAGTATGAAATAGTTATCTCATAGTGATTGCAAAATATTGTGAATTCATCTGACCTAAAACACATTGGATTATCTAAGACTATCTTTTCAAGTACTCCAAATCTAGTCAAAATGTTGTTCATTAAGAAGTCAATCAAAATTTTACTTGTAGCTCTTCTAGTTGGGATATCTTCAATCTACTTGGTGAAATAATAAGTGGGAAACAAAATCTAGCTATACCCACCACTTGAATTCTCATTAATTTCTCCAATAAAGTCAATCCCCCATTGTTAGAAGGGAGCTTCTACTATCATTGGTCTGAGTGGTAAGTTTCTAGAGAATTTTAGCTTTCTTGAAAACCTTTGGTAGGAATCACAACTCTTGACCAGCTTATGGTCATATTTGAAAATAGTTGGCCACTTGTAACTAGCCCTCAAAACCTTGTGAGCTATTTCTTCGCCATATAGTGGACTCCACATACACCACTGTGCATCTCTTTCAAAATCTTGGATGCTTGCTCCTCATCCACACATTTCAATAATATGCATTATGGGCTCCTTCACTAAAGCTCATTATCAATGATTACATACTTAATGGCTTATAGTTTGAGTGTCCTTTTATTTTTTATCATGTTCTCAAGGCATGACATGATTTGCAAGTAAATTAAAATGTCCTTGTACCATGTTGATATTTTTACATCACATTCAAGAATAGCTCTACTTGTCTTGGAATTTTTTATTTGATTAACCTCTAGATTGGCTTTAGCCATAAGATTTTCTAATCCTTGTACCATGGCTAGTTTGGTAATCTAGATATCAATGTTGAATTCTTGGATTCTATTCATCCACTTGCATCTCCTTCCAATTACCTCTTATTGAGTGAATATATCTTTCATAACAACAATTGGGACATATGCAACAATAGTAGCCCCTACCAAGTATTACTTGAAATTTTTTATAGCCTTTACAATTGCATAGGCTTGCTTCTTTGTCATATCATATTTTAACTCTATAGCTTGGAGTGATTTATTGAAAAAGGCAATATGCTGCTCAAAACCTTCATCATTATTTTGTAATAATACATCAATCACAGTGTGAAAGGAAGCAAAAGAAAATATTTGAAAAGGCTTGGAGAAATCATGATACTTCAATACAAGAGCTCCCTTTATAGCCTCTTTAATTATTTTAAATTCCTTAATAGGTTCTTCACTCCATGTTTTGGTTTCTCCTTTCTCTAGCATTCTAGAGATAGGTTTGGTAATTTCAACAAAATTTATAATAAAACTCCTCAAAAAATTGACTTTTTGAAAGAATGATTGAATTCCTTTAATAGTCTTGGGTTGTGGTATCTTTTTTATAGCTACAACCCTTTCAATATCTATTTGAATACCTTCTTTGAAATTATGTGCCCTAAAAGTTTTACTTTTGTTACACCAATGGTATAGTTTTGAGGATTTAGAGAAATCCCATACTCCAATCTCTTGCAAATATCTTTTGCAAGTGCATGTAGTGATCCTATTCCTTTTTAGAGTATGTTGTTATATCATCTTGGTAAACTATGATAAATATGTCAATAAATTTTGAAAAGTCCACATCCATAGCCCTCTAAAAAGTGATACCTACATTTGTTAAGCTAAAAGATATCCTTACATATACATAGGTACCCCATGGAGTTGTAAATGCAATATTGTACTGCTCAGAATCTTTTACCTTCACCTAGTTATGTCAAGAAAATCCATACATCATAGATAATAGCTCACAACCAGTTGCCATCTACAACATTTCCTCCATGTTAGGCAATGGGTAGTTGTCTTTTAATGAAGACACATTTAGGTTTCTAAAGTCAACACACAATATTATGTCTCCATTTTTCTTTCTGAATGACACCAAGTTGGAAACCGAAGTAGAATTCCTAATAGGCTTGATTATACCTCCATCCCTAAGTTTCATTAGTTCTTGTTGAATCTTAGGTTCCAATGTTGGATTTATGGAAATTTGTTTTTGTCTAAATGGCTTAGCATCAAGGCTCAATGGAATCTCATGTTGGAAAAATTC
>VDFB02339742.1:0-30750 GCA_007258455.2 Sequoia sempervirens
CTCTATTTTTGTACTATCTTTGTATGATGAATTACTTCCATCCTGATCTCATCCAGCCCATTTAAGTTATGCAGTCTCCCCTTTTGTGCTACTGTGAGGTCCATGTCCAATTTCACTATTGTTCTGAGTGTTTTATACTCATATTCTATTGGGAGAACTGCAGTCTTGCCATATATTAGTTCATAGGGGGTGAAACCAATAACTTTTTTTTCCATGTTGCTTTGTATGCCCATATTGCCTCTAGTAATCTAGTAGCCCAATCTTTCTTGTGTAATCGCATTGTCTTGGTCAAAATGCTTTCAATTTCCTTGTTTGTAACCTCCACCTAGCCATTGGCCTAAGGGTGATAAGGTGTGGACATTTTGTGCCTTATTTGATATTCTTCAACCAATTTTGTAATGAGCTCTTAAGTAAATTGTGGACCCTGATCAGTTACTATTTCCCTAGGCACTCCATACCTAGTAAAAATCTCTTCATACAAGAATTTAGCAACATTACCATCTTTGGAAAACTATAATGCCTTCACTTCTACCCACTTGATCAAATAATCAATGCAAACCAAAATGTACTCCTTGTTAGATGTAGGTGAAATTGGCCCAATGAAATCTAGACCCTATTTGTCAAAGGGTGCTAGTGTCAATTGTGGCTGCAAAGGCATTTCATCAATTTTGGTTGGCTTACCCATTCTTTGGCATCTGTCACAACTTCTTGTGTACTTGATAGAATCCTTGTGTAAAGTTGGCTAGTAGTAACCTATTGTGAGGATTTTGAATGTTGTCCTTTTGGCTACAAAGTGACCCCCACAAGGCTCATCATGGCAAGTTTTCATTATATCAAAGACTTCATCTTCTCTTATACACCTCATGATGTTGTTTAGGCTTGTGTAGAATATGGAAAACAATTATGCACTAGTTGTCTCTTTTCCTTTGGAGAAAAGTGTGTTGGTATCTGCCTTGTCACTAAATAATTTGCAATATCAGCATACGAGGGTGTATGTACATTAAGAGCAAGCAAATGCCCATCTGGAAACAAGTCATCTATTACCCCTTCTGCAAATTGTGTTGGCAACCTTGACAGGAAATCTACTACTACATTGGCCTTTCTAGGTTTGTCCACTATTGTGATATCAAATTCTTGTAGGAGTATCCATCTAACTAGTTTGCCCCCTACCATAGGTTTATTCATCAGGTATCTTATAGTTGTATGATCTTTTTGGACAAAAACTGCATATCCGGTGATGTAATTCCTAATTTTTTTGATGGCATCTACTACTGCTAACATTTCCTTCTCTGAAACAGTGTAATTTTGCTCTACTCCCTGTAAGTTTTTGCTAGTGTAGTAAATAGCATATTATTTATTGCCTTCTTTCTGACCCAAAATTGCTCGAATAGCAAAATTTGAGGCATCAATGTGTATAGGGAAGGGTAATGTCCAATTCGGTCCCTCAAAACAGGTGCTCTGGTTAAGGTTGTGTTAAGTTCCTCAAAAGAATGTTGGCACTCTGATGTCCAATCAAATTCTATATCTTTAGTTAGCAGAACAAACACTGGTGTTGCAATCTTACTGAAGTCCTTTATGAACCTCCTATAATAGCCTAAATGGCCTAGGAAGCTTCTAACATCTCTCTACCTTTGTGGATCAAGTAATGTAGAAACGATCTCTATTTTATGTGGGTCAACTTGAATCCCTTCACTGGAAATGAAATGCCCTATAACAATTCCCTAAGTCATCATCATAAAGTGCTTTTCATTACTTAGGGACAAGATGTGTTCTTTACATATTTTCAAAACCTTTTCCAGATTGGTAAGGGCTTCTTCATAAGTTTCCCCATATGTGGTGAAGTCATCCATATATATCTCCATAGAGTCATGAGCATAATCAGAGAAGATGTTACGCAGTGACCTCTAAAAAGTAGTTGGGGCATTGCATAACCCAAAGGGTAGGACAAAATAGGCATAAGTACCCCAAGGGCATGTGAAAGTTATTTTGTCCTGATCCTCTAGAGCAATATTTATCTAATTATAGCCACTAAAACCATCTAGGAATGAAAAGTAATTCCCTACTAAAGAGTCAAGCACTTGATCAATGATGGGTAATGGGAAGTGGCCTTTCCTGGTGGTTGTGTTCAACTTCCTATAATCTACACATACCCTCCATTTTCCACCACTCTTAGGGACAATAACCAAGGGTGATACCCATTCACTGTCAGATATAGGATAAATGAAGTCTGCATCAAGTATTTATGGAGTTCAACTTTAACTATTTCTCTCAAAGCAGGTTCATTCACCTTTGAGGCTTCTAATGGGTCTAAAACCATCATTTATATAGATCATATTCATTCATAAGTTAGGATCTATGCCCTTCATATCATGTTAGTCCCATGTAAAGGCTATTGCATGTGCCTCTAGCACTGTATTCAGGAAATTCTGCTACTCTTCAGTTAATGCATTGTTTATGTTCAATGTTTTTCCTAGTATGTATATAGCTGGTGGTTGAGTCTTTAGAATAAGTTGATTAATCCTTCAGTTGTGGATTTGATTATCAAACACTTTTTAGTTCCAGTTGTTATTACATAGACATGATTGTTCAACATGGTTTTTTTTAATACAATTTTTGAGCAAGATTTCATGTGATATTTTGAAATGTGTAATGAATGATCTTGAGTTGATATGATTAAGTGAATTTGAGGATTTAGATTTGGTTGATAACTTGATATGAGAATCTATCTTAATTGATTATGCAATTATGAAGTAACTACTAACAAAAATAAAAAATGGAAATATAGTGAAGAACAGTACCTTGAGTGGCCATTGCTCAAGTGGTTGTCTTCACTTAAACTAAACCAAATCTAAATCCTTAGATTCACTTAATCATATCAACTCAAGATCATTCATTACACATTCCAAAATATCACATGAAATCTTGCTCAAAGATTGTATTCAAAACAACCATGTTGAACAATCAACAGTTTTATGTAATAACAACTGGAACTGAAAAAGTGTTTGATAATCAAATCCACAACTAAAGGATTAATCAACTTATTATAAAGACTCAACCACTGGCTATATACATGCACGGGGAAGTTTATTCAAAACAAACTCTAAACTGAAATCATTAATTACAACTCCCTAGATATCAAAGCATAATTAAGATCTAGTTATCCTAACTGCAACTGAAAAGAAATAAGAATCCAAATAGGATTAGAACTCTGCAATAACAAAACTAAAACGTGGAACATAGAAACAGTTATGCAAAAATCCTAATGATAGCAGGGTTCTTCTTTTTCAATGCCTTTATTGTTTGTCATAATGATGCACGATTGTCTTCATCAAGTGTCTCCATGTTGTAGTTATTGCGCTCAGTGTATTCAAGAACATCTCCTGCTTCATTGTTTGAGAACTCCTTCAGCTATGGGTTGCATTCTGCAATTTCTACAAGCTATAATTTCTTCTTAGACTACAAGAGGTTAGTTCATAAAACATGCACACAATACTAACTACCATGATTAAACATAGATATCAATCATAATTCATTCATATTCACATATAAATCATACAACACCATCATATCATAACTGCATTTCCAAATACTTTAACCAAGTTCAAAGTCTACATAATAAACATAAAAGATGGCATACTGTAGGAATAATTGTCTTAGGAATGTCTTATAAGCAGCATACAGATAACATAAAACTAGCTAATAAATGGGCTCATCACTCCCCCAACTACCCTTTTGCTTGCCCTCAAGCAAATGAACTAGGGGAATAGATTATAGTCTAATGTAATCTCTCTAAGGTCTATGATAGTATTTACTCCCTTGATCTGCTTCAGGTAGAATCCCCTGTAACATGAAATCCTCCTCATTCTAGTGAGTTCAACCTGTTCACATTCCTCCATCTTATCCCCTGTCCAATGTGGCACTAGATAAAAAAGGATGGGTGGTTGGAATGTTAGTGGCATCCATAAAGACTCAACCACTGGCTATATACATGCATGGGGAAGTTTATTCAAAACAAACTCTAAACTGAAATCATTAATTGCAACTCCCTAGATATCAAAGCATAATTAAGATCTAGTTATCCTAACTGCAACTGAAAAGAAATAAGAATCCAAATAGGATTAGAACTCTGCAATAACAAAACTAAAACATGGAACATAGAATTAGTTACGCCAGAATCCTAATGATAGCAGGGTTCTTCTTCTTCAATGTCTTTATTGTTTGTCATAATGATGCACGATTGTCTTCATTAGGTGTCTCCCTGTTGTAGTTATTGTGCTCAGTGTATTCAGGAACATCCCCTACTTCAATGTCTAGGAACTCCTTCAGTTACAGGTTGCATTCTGCAGTTGCTACGGGCTATAGTGTCTTCTTAGGCTGCAAGAGGTTAGTTCATAAAACACGCACACAATACTAACTACCATGATTAAACACAAATATCAATCATAATTCATACATATTCACATATAAATCATGCAACACAATCATATCATAACTGCATTTCCATATACTTTAACCAAGTTCAAGGTCTGCATAATATACATAAAATATGGCATACTATAGGAATAATTGTCTTAGGAATGTCTTATAAGCAACATAAAGATAACATAAAACTAGCTAATAAATTGGCTCATCAATTGACACAAAAGCTTTATCGCACTCATCATCCCATTGGAAACGAACATCTTTTTTCATCAAATGCATGAATGGAAGGGTACAATCAACCAATTGAGTTATAAATCTATGAATCACCTGAATCTTCCCTTGCAAACTATGTAGTTGAGAGATGTTTTTAGGTGGAGGCATGTTAACGATCACATCGATTTTATTTGTGTTGACTTTGATCCCATAATGAGAAATGATAAATCCTAAAAGCTTGCCAACATCTATGCCAAAGACGCACTTAAGAGGATTTAGTCTCATCTTATAGAGTTGAAGCCTCTCAAAGATAACATGAAGATTCCCGACGTGATATTGACGAGTTGTAGACTTAGCCAAGATATCATTGATGTAATCTTCTAGGATCTTGTGAATGAAGTCATAAAAAATAAGTCATCGTTCATTGCTAAATTGCTTCAGCATTTTTAATCCAAATGGCATGACCACATAACAGAAGGTACCCTAAGGGGTAGTGAGGGTTGTCTTATACTGAGCTTTTGGGTTAATACGGATCTGATTATAGCCTGAGAAGCGATCCATGAAGGACAATAAGGCCTGGCCTGCAGTCGAGTCTACAATCATATCGATATTAGGCAATGGAAAATCATCCTTAAGAGAAGCCTTATTGAGATCATGGAAATTTATACAAACACAAATACGACCATCAAGTTTACTAACGATGACTATTTTCGATATCCAAGGTGAATAGTCAATAGGACGGATAAAACCGGCTTTTAGAAGCTTTTCTATCTCTATCTTGACTAATAAAGCAACCTTAGGGTCCATTTTATGGATCTTTTGTTTAATGGGCTTGGCATCAGGACATAGGACAATATTATGAACTACCACAGATTCATCGATATTGGGCATGTCCTCATATGACCAAGCGAAAATATTAGGATGAGAATATAATAAATCGGTATGTTGTTCAGATTCTTCCAAAGAAAGATACTTTCTGATCTTAATCACTTTTTCAAAAGATTTAGGATTCATGAGAACATCAAAAGTATCCCTTTAAGGAGAGTATTGTGGTCCTCAAGATGAGGTATAGGAGTGCTATCATCCATATTAGATAAAGGAGCCTTCTCATCGACACACATAGTGAATTCTCCAAAATAAGCATGTTTATTCAAACAATATGGGAGGCGTCATTTATGGTGATAAGAAGGTAAGTTAGAGTAGGCACCTAAGAATTCTTCTAGTGCTTCATCCAAAGAGAAAACATCTAGAGGAACTTCGTTAGAGTCTACTTTACTTTCTATATATTCAAGATGAACTAATTTAAGAGGAGGTTAGATGGAGATCATGTTGACATTCAACCATGGTTTCACCTTAGATTTCGTGGGGCGATATCCAAGTCCAATCTTAAAGTTACTTGTATTAGCCTCTAAGGGGACTTTAATACCTTGTTCATTACGCCCACAACCTTTACCTCCATAATCGAATTTTGAAAAGATATTGAAACCTAGAACATAACTTGTTTGCAATTCCTAGAAAGAAGGGGGATCAATGTAAAGAGTGTAATCCATGTTATAAGTATCACACTCCTTTACAAGAACATAACTATCCTTCTTAGCGGGAATACAAACACTATCCTCCTTAATAGACGCGCGACCATCCTCCTTAGCATGAGGACAATCAACTTTCTTAACAAAGGTGAATGAGATCGTCAGAATGTCTAGGTGGATAGGATCTACTTTGTACTCCTTGATATAGGATTTGGTAAAGTTCAAGGATGCCTAATCATCACCAAGGCATGCATTTGATTCAAAAGAAGTGGAAGGGGTAGACTTTGGACTCTACTTTGAGACAATCTTCCTTAGGGACATTCATATCTCAAGAGTAGCCTTTGTAATAGGCACTGCTAGAGTAGATGTCAACGCATTAGAAGATAACGAAGGGATAATATTTTTAAGAGTAAGAGTAACCAAGGTTTGACCAACAATTGTCATTTCACATAAGTGTATAGCACCAGGGTTAGCCTTGATTGTGATTACCTCATTATTAGCAGTAAATTTCACATAACGATGCAAGGTAGAAGTGACTACTCCCAAAGCATGAATCTATGGTCTTCCCAAGAGAATGTTATAGGGTAATGGTGTCGACATAACATATACCAGGGTGGGTACGATAACGGGTCCCAACCTTAGAGTTAAGATTACCGTGCCTAAGGCTTGTCGATCGGCATTATCGAATCCACGAATGTACAAAGAAGAAGCAGCAAGAGAAGTTGAATCAATTTTGATTTTAGGCAACAAGTTGATGCTACATACATTGAGAGTCGAACCAGTATCAACGAGAGCACGCTTAATGCCAATATTGTTAATATAAACTAATCATTAAAGGATATGCTTGCTTCTGTAATTTTGGAGGTGGGAATTCATGCAGATGGAATGTAATATTTGGAAAATCCGCACGAATATGATCTAATCAGTGCATTAATATCCGTCGACCTGGCAAAAGAAGGCAAGAGGATCTTTTGCAAGGCTTCCTGAAGTATACCTTGGTAAATCGGAGCAGTTGGAAGCAAATCCCAAAGTGAGATCTTGGCAAGAGTAACACGAAGTTGCTCGACAAGATCATACTCACTAGGTGGCTTAGCTGTGGGTTTAAGTGCTTGAGGAAGGCTTGGTTGAGAAGGTGGTAGAGAAGTAGATTGATTAAGATTTTGTTGCTTCCTTCTAGTATTGTAAGTATGGGCTACCACTTTATAAGAGGGAGCCTTAGATTGTATAAACCTTGTGTAAAGGTCTGGGGTGTTATTTGCGACAGGAACCCCACGAATAGAATGAATTCGTTTAGGAGATGGGCTAGTTAGAGTCACGTCAATGACCAATCTCTTAGGCTTTTGAGGGGTGGCAGAGACTACAACCACATCCACGAACTCTTCGACTTGCAAAGAAGAAGGTTTTGATGAAGTTTGTTTCTCATATTTTTTACTAGAAGTAAATGCCTCTAAGAAATCATCTAGGGCATCATCCAACATATCAAAATCTTGTTTAGAAAAAGCATTGTCAAAAGCATTAAAATTTTGAAGAAAAAGATTTGACATAATTTCATTCACGTCAAGTTCACCAAAATGTAAAGGAGGGGATTCGCTACCCTTAAGATGGCAGGGTTTCAAGATGCAAATAGCCCTCCATTACCTCAGGGATCAAAGCTCTGGTGAATGAGATGAAGAATAAAGAATATTTGCATAACTTAATCAAATAAATGCTAAACTATCAAGGACAAGAATGATAAAATTGCTAAATAATAGAAGGTGAGAATTGAAATTTATAGTATAGAGAAACAAAAACTACATAACTCATAGATTTCACCCCCAGGAGGATTAATCTTCGACCATGAACGATAGTGCATTGTGGGTACGTTTGCGACCTGCGTTGTCATCTCTAGTAAAATGGAGAATAAAACTCTTAAACCTGCAACGTCTAGCTTATCAAATTTGTACATGTCTGAACACAGAACAAAGAGGGAAAAATGTTGGGGTTGTATCGGAGCTTGCCTTAGTCAAACCCCTTTTTTGGTGTTTCCACCTCCACGAACAGCCAAATAGACAGAGTTAAATAAAAAAGCATGAAATGTAAAGACGTGTGATAGAAACAAAACCCACAAAGAAGAACCCGTATCATGATTATAAAGACGTAAACCCTACAAAGGAGCACAATCCCTATTACGATTAAAATATACAAAATCAAATAGATAGTATTAAATACACGAGACAAGTAGACAAGAGAGCATTATAAACAGCCTATGGCTCCCCTCTTGGCTTGATAGACATGATAGATAAGCTTGCCTACAAGAGAGCCTTGATTGTTGCTTGAGGAAGAAATTCAGCAAAGCTTCACTATAGAAAGCAAGAGAGAACAAGAGAGAATGAAGAAGAAAGAGTAGAATGAGAGAGAGAGCAAGAAGGAATGAGGGAACGTAAGAATGGATGAGAATGAGAGGGAAAAGTGGAGTTTTGTGAGGTTGAATGAGCGGGGGGAGCCATTACATCCGTGTTTTTGCCACAATGATGTGCCATAGGCAAGTACGCAGAATATTCTCATTTTAATCTTGAAAAGTTCGAGGAAGCTAGCATGTTGTGGGGATGTTCGCATGTCGTGCTAGTGTCTTGCTAAAAACTTTGCAAGAATGAGATATCCAAGCCATTAGTGCTTCATTGTTGTTGCCTATGAAGTTGGAATCATGAAATTCCAACTTATAGGTTTTTGTCATAAATGTGGCAGGCTAGATGTGCAAGTGTCAAATTACTACAGGGTGCAATCTTATGACACTACAATGTGTCCTAGCTTCTATTTTGTGTTGACCAGTTCATCCCACTCCAGATCACTTAAGTTACAACCTTATGTCTCAGGCTACATTCTTTCCATCGACTTATTTTCTTAGTTAACTAAGTTGTTACACCTAAGTCTTCTTTCATGTGCACTTCTATGATGGGTCTTTTTCTTGATACATGTAGCAAACTCCTATTCAATTGCATCTTCCCTTCATAATGTAGGCCCTTGGAGCGTGCTAGCGTCAAATTTTCGCTCTTGCACTTTGGCGACATGTGGATTCCACTATTCCCTTACATTATAGTCTCAACAACTTATGAAACCACTACCTTTTTGAGGTATTGGTATCTTATTAGAGTGCAAATAATCTTCACAATGTAGGTTCTAAATGGTTCATCCCATTCAACTCGCACTAGCACACTCTTCTCCCATCTGTCACTCTTGGTGATCAATTCTTGCCTCATAGATAAAGGCCAAATCATTCACACGTGACAATATCTTATTTGTAGTGCAACATATCAGTGGATCACAAATTCTCAAAGGAAACAAAGATTAAATATGTGCTCATGCATTATGACAACACATGGTATCTACTTAGTGTGGGCTTGGGAAAAGGTTCAATTATTGTTGAATATAGACAAGGATGACTGACACATATCGTATCCTCATTGTAGCACAAGATTTCTTCATAGTGTGGGTTTTAAAAGTAAGATCCATTCAAAACAATGCTAGTGCACTCTGTTAACATGTGTCCTCCATGGTGTAAAGGTGGAGCAGCATAGCATTCTCCATTCTAAAGGTGACCACTTCTATGGGTCCCACTTCCAACTCAAAGCCACTTATCCTATGTTTCCACCTTCTATTGGAGTGTGCTATCTCTTCATAGCATGAATTCACTTAGCCTCTTAAGGGACTTGCATTCATGTGTGGGTCATCTAATCAAGATCTTTTAAAATTGGATCAACGATTGGCATTCAAACTTCAAAAATAGTTAGCAGAGGATTCAAATCTTCACCTAAACGCCCTAAGTTTTGCAAAGAAAGAAATTGAATACTCAGCGGCCCTCCCAATTGTAATTTGGACCTCCAATAGCTCCAACGAGATCTTAAATGCTTTTTCCATAGATTCTAAGTCAATACACAACAACATGTGACATTCATTGATCTACAAACTCCATCCCTGGCCACATTCTACAACAAATTTTGTAGAGGTTTTCTTGCACTTCTCAAATTAATTAATGTTGAGATAGACTTGGATTTCAATAATGTTTTTCCCATGTCTTCATATTGGATTGAGTTGTATGGGTGTCTACTCTCTATTAGTCTTGCAAGTGTTTAGGTTTTAAAGGATTTTAGTGTTTTGACTTAGAATAAAGCTTGATTGAGGCTCATTTGTAATGGTTTTTGCCTTCAATTTATCTAGCAAACTCACGTAATTATTGCATCTCTATAATTGTAAACAAACTTCAAAGCCTTTAATTAATGAAATTATCATTTTACCTCTCTTCCCTTATGATGTGTTGTGTAAAACATATTTACCTTCACATCTAAATATTGTTCATTTTTTTTTATATGCTTGTATGTTGTGTTAAAAAAATACTATTTTTGTAGGATTAGTTGTGGATTATTTTTCTCCCTCCTAGTACCTATCAAAATGTAACCTTCATACAAACCTCTAAGAGATAGTTGAACAAAATTTTGTGTACGTCCTTTTGGAATTTTCATTGCATATTTGTGTTGTAGTAAGAAGGAAGAATCACTCTAATTTAGGTGACCACCACCCCTTTTTTTTCTGCATTTCACTTTCTCCCTCCTTTCCTTCTATAGGCTATTAGTTGTAGGATTAGTTTAGATTTATTCAGTGTTGGGTTGGACCAACACTGGTGTATTCATATTAGAAAGGAATTCAGCCTTCTTCGGAGGTTTGATCTCAACAACAATTGTCCCACACCTGAGATCAATCCCATTGTGTCATTGGAAAGCTGAACCTAGTTCAGCAAAGTGCAATTTCATGTGACAACAAATAGCTGAAATCGATAGCCTCCAAGAAGAGAGATATAGGCTACAAGCCAATCGAGGTCAACATATAGTTGAGAAAGGTAGTCTCATAGTAGAGAGATAGAATGCGAGACACGGAGAGAGCTAGGGGATAGCCTCTATACTAAGCTGGATTTTGTAAGGCATGAACTAGATGTAGCCAAGGTGCAAGGAGGGGGTGGAGGGATGGAGGCACAACTTAAAGTACAGAGGCATGCAGAAACCGATTGACTACAACAAGCCCAATGGGATCTACAATACATTTATAGAGAGATAAATGTAGCTAAAGTTGGAGCATAATGTATGGGGCCCCTGATAGTGTAGATTGGAAAATTATCAGATTAGAGGGCAAGTGCAATATGAGGTAGAGTATTACAGGGGACTATTTGAGCAAGCAGTACCACAAGATTAGAGGGTGCCTTCACTATAAGTGAGAGCAAGCCAATCGATGTAATTAGGGAGGGAAAGTTCTATATTTTTGGGGGAGCCATGGTCCCATTAAATCATGGCTCTAGTGAGCTAGCAGAAAATTCTGCATTTTCTGCCCCAGATTCCAGCATAATGAGTTGTCCTTAGACAACCTTCCCTTATATTTTCTTGCAGAAGAATTATGTCCACTTCCTTTGCTTTCACTTTATTTTTGAGATATAGGTGTTTCCCAGAGGCCAATGCTTCTTATATCCAAGGTATGATTCCTTTTAAGAAGTTTGTGTGGTTTCACAAGCACCCTCCTCAAGACTCATCTTCCCTTTCAAAACCTTAAATTGCCCTTTCCGCTTCTGGGAATTGGAATTTATTGCTAGATTTGAAACCTCTTTGAGACCTAAAATGTTGATTGATAAATTTATTTTCTTTTTGGCTTCATTTGCTCCTTAATGCTCCCAGATTTGCAGATTTTGTCAAATAGAATCCTCTAGGAGTTTTATCTGGTTTTGTTGTGTCTGACCCTGGTAGTAGATTTCGGCTATCAATGGAACTGCAACAGGGTCATAGATCTTAATCTTTAGCATGACTTTTATAGGTTTCTGGGGGGCTATCTTCGGGTTGATGTTGACCTCTTAAATCCACCAGGCATGCCCCATTTTGTCTGTGCCCATGTCCACAAGAGCTTCAAAGGGATTGTTATGGGAGATTTGATTCTAGTTAAAGTCAAGCTGTAATCTATAGTTTAGTTCCTCTCTTCTATTAGCTATCTCTTCTTCCTGAAGAAATTCTATTCACAAGTTGTCTACAATCTCATGGATTCTGATCTATATTTTGGAATTTAAGTGGCATGTGAATGTATTTGTGTTAAAAACAATGACACTTGGGAGATTTAATGAAGAGATTTAACTTTTTAAGCAATACTGAACCACCCGCTGTCCTTAACCATTATCACCTTTCTAGATCATTCAAGAGGCCATCCATAAGAGGCATCAAGCTATTCATTTATAAAATAGAAGACATCTTAAAATGTCAAAGTCCGAGAATTAAATGTCCATACTTCAACTATACTAGGACTGCCATTAATAATTCAATCTTCAGTAAGTACATTACTCTTCAACATAAACATCCTAAGTTACAGCAACAAACAAGATAAATTCCACTTATCCTCGCCTCCAGTGGGCCTTAGACTGCCCTCTTAATCTCCTCTTCTAGAACTTGATCAAAGGAACTAAATCCTTGTTATCTCAATCTTGTTCTTTCCAAGAAGACATAGGAGGTTGTCCATGATGCCAAGTCTTCCACCACCTCCTTTGTTGTGATGGATGTAAATGTAACAAAGATCCAAAGAGGATCAAGCCTTCATCCGTCACTCAATTGTCATAGGTGCATTTATGTCTCCTGATGAAGGCTCAACCGTAGGGTCACTTTATGTTACGTCCCTGCAGGAATTTCAAGGAAAAATCATAAATTAGGGCTGACCTGCTGTTGCAGCAGAAACAGAGCTGACCTGTTTTCTTAAATTTACATATATGTTCATGCATATATATCATGTAATCTAGTCATTATTTCGCTCATTCAATTCACAGTGAACAACAGATAAAAAGCAAGATAGGATGCTGCGGAGGACTGACAACATCATTTTCAAATCCAAGGCAGCAGACCTCCTTAGTACTGGCACTGAGTATGATAGATGCATGGGATTAGGGCAGAAATCAGTTTAATGGCAAAATGATACCAAATGCACGCCAGCCAGGGTGTTAAGTAGCAGGGGCGGACAGATCGAATCCCTGGAGGGTAAACGAAAGCAGCAAACCTGACATAAGTGACACTCTTCATCAATCCATGCAAGGAGAAGAATGATTCCACAGAAGACAATCAAAGGTGTGACTGATGCAACTCAAGTCGACATAAGTCACTGAAAGGCGTGACCAGACATTTTATGGTGGCACAAGCATAAAGTCGCACGATTTATTTCATCAAGACAACAAAGGCACTGAATAGGCATGATTGGACACTTGAAGGATGGCATTAACACCTAGGCCACTAGATCAACATGTTCTTGTTTAGCACAAGCACTAAAAAGGTGCAATCTGGATTTAAAAAGTGCCAATCGGGCACAAATCATGAAAAATAGAGGTATTCAGAAATTACACCCCTGTTACTTCATGTCAGCTGTTACACTAAAAGCGCAATTAAAGAATTTGAGGATGTCGCTAAGGTGAATTTGTGCCCAGACACGTGTCTCAGTCAGCCAAAATAATTAAAAACATGCCTGCAGCATTAAATAGAAGAGTAGAAAAGGGGTTTCAGTCACCTGTAGCAGCAGACCTTCGAAGAACCAACGATAATTGTTTCACTTTGTCATATCTCTATCTCCAACCATATATCACTGATTCTGAACTGTTTGCAAGACAGTTTGCAGTCATTGGAGAACAAAGGTCAACATGATATCGCAGCTATGCTTATGACTAAATGTTTACTTGCTCCACCGTTTGTTGTCAGTATAACCAAGTTTGGAATCAAGGTTTTCAAATGGGAATATCTAACTTCATCAAATATGTTTTAAGTTTCACAGACAGTCAACGTTTCAAAGTTCTTCAGAAGATATGGCATGTTCAAAGTGAGGACTGGTATCAAAATCGCAAAGGCCATTTGTGCATCAGATTGCTATTTTTAGTAACAGCTATATAGCAGTTGTTATTTCCAATGTTCTATTCCTGGGCAGAGAAAAAAAGCCTATTTTAGGCTGCTTTATTTTTATTTTTTTAAATCAGTAGCTTTGCTTTATAGTTGTCTTATTTCTTAATTTTTCACTTTAAGAATATACAAACTAAGATAATGATTCTAGGAATTAATAATTATTATTTTAAATCTCTAAAGGAGGGCATTTTGTAACCTATAAATAAATGCTTTGAGCACAAGACAAAAGAACAATGATGAATGCCACACTAATGCTGCTTAAGTTATTGTTGAAATTGTGTTTTATAAAGCCATTAGTTGAATTGAAATTACCATAATAGCAATATCCTAAATAGCAATAAAGCTTATCATGTTACGGATGTTTCTTCTAGTTCTTGTACTTCAGTATAATAAAGATTTCCACAAAAACAAGAATTTTTGATTTGGGCCTTCTTGGCCAATTGCAAATGGAAATTGACTTCCAAAGCTTCAATTGATTACTTAGAATTAACTTTTGATATCACTATTCTTAATTGCACTGCCTGTTGCAATCATTTCCATCTCAGAGATCTTTGTACTGTCCTCTTTCTAAACTACTCCACTTAAGTATAATTACTATTCCAGCCCTGTCACTTACCCCATTTCCATGGCTGGGCATTGAGCTTTTCTCAGACACCAGAGCTAATACTCCTCACATTAACTTCCCTTTACGGCACACCAACACCAGCCTACAACCATCCTTCCAAAGCTTTATCCCTTTTTCCAGAATTATGTATCCATATTCACTGAAGTCAGATTTTATAGGAGCACGCATAGGGCATCTCCATTTGAAACTTGTGTTGTGGTAACTGCCTCTGGATGGCTCTCAAAACCTTTTAAATTTTTGGCCAGTCCAAACGTGGAGAAGACCTTTGCATATAGCAGGAAATATTTTAAGGCAAAAGCAAAGCTCTGCTTTATTTGAAATTCTCTCGTAGACTTGTATACCAGTGAACAGCTAGATCGTCTTTGCTTTATGTATTCAAACCACCTTTAAGACTCAAACTGTACAAGGACAAGAATCTTTAATTCAATGCAGATACACCTTTGTCCTTTCTAAATCACCAAGGAAGCCTTTTCTTCTAAGGTTACATTGTCCCTCTCAAGGTGAAACTTTATAAATTTAATTACCACTCTCATGCTATCAATAACACCCTCAGCCTTCCTAATGAAATTCTTCTTAGAATTGCTTGCAATAACTATCTCCTTGCCAAATATGCTCTCAACAGTATAGCCCTCCTCTTTGTAATGTCCCTTATTGGGAAATTCCTGATTTCACTCCTGCAAACAATATTAATCACTAAAAACTGATATTAGTAATATTAGGTAACTAGAAAGTATGATAACATTCAAATTCATACATAAAACATTATAATATTTAGATCAATAAATCATAGCTAAAACATCATAGTAATTCAAAGCATCTTTAATATTTGAATCAACACACCATAGCATATTCCTCATAGCAAATCACATTGTGAATTCATTGGAAATGCTTGCAAACAGCAATCTCAAGGCTGGCTGTCCTTGTATTGCGAGAGCATGGAAGGTGGGCTGTTTTTCCAACCCTCAGTCCACCTTGGAGGCTGGCCGTCCTCCTTGATCAAGCCCAAGGGCATGGAAGGCTGGTTGTCCTTTCCACCCCCTGGCCCATGAGCATGGAAGGTTGGCTGTCAATTCCATCTCTAGGAAGTGTACTTGATAAGAGCATGAAGGCTGGTCATCCTTCACCTCTTGTGAACTCGGAAGGCTAGCTGTCCTTCCTATTTGCAAGACATTTCACAAATTCAAGATATGATTCCTCAAGGAATTTGCTAGAATATTTCTAAATAAATACCTCCTGATGAACTGATAAAATTTGCTCTTAAATAACTGTCACCAATTATATTTCAAAATACTATCAATGGTTGTTCTCAATCTCTATTCCAAAGAGATCTTATATTTCTTATTCTTATTTTTCCTTTTTCCAACTTGATTGATATTCTGGATTGATATTTGAATGTGTGTTACTTGGACGAAATGATGATTGAATGTTTTGATGATTGAATGATTTGATGCTTGAATGATTTGATGATTGAATAATTGGATGCTTGAATGATTTGATTATTGAATGATTAGATGATTGAATGATTTGATGTTTGGAATGATTGGATGCTTGAATGATTTGATTATGGAATGATTGGATGATTGAATGATTGGTGATTGAATGTATTGATAGACTTATTGCTGTTTGCTTAATTGATCTTTTTGATATTTTGATTGCTTGATTTCTTGATGGATAGATGAGAGATGATTGCTGATTGAATGCCAATGAACTGATTTACCCCTTTATATCCATTCTTTGAAGGAGTCACCACCCTTCATTGTTGCATTTTGAGAATGATAATTTATTTCCAGACTGATTCATTCATTCATTCCACATAGATGATTTCTTCACAAGGAAATGATCTCCTTTTTATATCTAAGTTACCGGTTTGGTTTCGGGTTTGGGTTTGGGTTCAACGGTTCGGTTCGCCGGTTCGGGCAAAAAAAAAAATTTGGGATTGGGTTCCATTTGGGTTCGTCCATACAAAAACATATAAAAATTATATATATATATATATATATGGCTCTAGGAAAATTCACCGCCAGCAATTCAACGTCGGAAAATTCACCGCCAACAATTCACAGTGGGAAAATTCATCGCATTAAAAGTTTGTGATTAATTTTCCTTGAGGTGAATTTGTCATGGCAGTGAATTTTCCCACGGTGAATTGTTGGCGGTGAATTTGCCTGATCCCTATATATATATATATGACTTTTCTTTAATAAATAATAAATAAATATAATGAAATAAGAAATATATCTAACATCCATAAAAATAAATAAAAATAAAAATAAAAAATATAATTATATGATTGAATATATATAAGAAATATAAATATACATTAATATAAAATATATAAATTATATATATATTAATATAAATGTGAATATTATTATAACTTGTATTAAAATTCCTAGTATTCATATTGACATTAAATATATTAATAATTATATATTTTAAATAAAATATTTAATCTATTAAATGTTAATATTATGAAAACAATAAACATTTTAAATAGAATGAACATTTATTTGACCTAGCATTCCATCCCTGACTTCTAATTCTCACAATCGGAAAATCGTTGCAAAACAATCGTTAATAGGAAGGAAGCGAAATAATTGTAAGTGGCGGGGGAGGAGCAAATGAACTCCAAAAATCGTTGCAAGAAGGAAGCGAAATAATTGTAAGTGGCGCGAGAGGAGCGAATGAACTCCAAAAATCGTTGCAAGAAAGAAGCGAAATAATTGTGACAGGAGAGAAGCGAATGAAACGACGTGGATCTTTCCCGAGTTAGAGCCGGGTACGATGAAATCAAATCCACAGATAGGGTTTTGAACCCTGATCGTTTCCACAAAGGCTAAATTGTTTCCTGGACGTATCTGCATCGTACCAGACCCGAATTTCGTATCTAGATCGAATCGTACCCAAACCAGGGGTCAGAATGCCACGTACCAGTAACTTAGTTTTATATCTTATTATTGAGGGAGTCACAACTTTTCACATTGCGAGTCATATCCTTTCTCACATTATCACTACTCTTGAGAACATAATTTAATTTACTTGCAAAGTCACATAAGGTTGTATTTTCAATTGAATTATTGAATGGTATTATGGATGTCTTTCTCAACTGAAATGCTCTCCCTTTTATATCAAGTTTGTGGGAGTCACACCTCTTCACCTCTATTGTCTATGCAATAGGTACAACTCTTCCTCGCTGCATTTGCAGAATAATAAATTAATTTTAAATAGGTTAATTTGCTAGTGCTGCTGTCTATTACTTGTAATCAGTCATAATAATTCTTCACCATTTCTATCCTTCTAGATCTACCTTCCTTATATACCTTATCTTACTCAAGGGACACAACCCTTCATATGCTGGTTGACCATTCTTAACAACTTAATCTTTATTTAATGCCAGTTTGGTGTAATATAAGTTATCTTTATTGATTTCTTTTGAAACATAGGCTGCAGACATTTAAGAATAAAACGGGACATTCCACTCTTCTTTTCAGAGGCAACCATTCCTGATAGCATTTTTTATTCTGCTTAAAGCCAAAGTAAACTTATATGTAAGGTGGATATTCTCAAAACTTGTTTCAATTTTGGATTTAGATTTATTAAATCTTGGAAATTTGCAGAAATAAGTTTCAATTCTCTCTCCCCATTGAAAACATGCTTAATGGCTAATTTGAAAATTGTGCCACCACAAGAATGTCAATGTACAACTAATTCATGCAGTAGTGTGAGTGGTTCAATAATTTTTTCTCAAGGGTATCAATTCTTGAGTCCCAATGCTGAAGTTAGCAAAATGCAATGACTTTGTCAACAAAGCAAGGTTTACCGTTTCCTAGTTGTTTGCTTAGATCAACACTCCAAAACAAATGACTTCAGAGAAACACCTCTTATCGTTGGCCTCTAGTTCGCAGACTCGGACTTGGGGAGTACTCAGCAAGCCAAAAATTTCCAACTTGGTGAAAACTCAGCAAAACGCAACAATTTAAATTTTTGAAAAATTATAAATTTTATGCAAAATACAACTACAAGATGTGTCAAATGATTTTGGTGGGGCTTTGAGGGCAGTGCCCTAGCAGGTTCGAGGGGTAGTGCCCCAGCAGGTTCGAGGGGTAGGGCCCACAGACCTTCATGACACACATCTTCATATTTTTTAAAAGGCAAAAAACAATGCTTATAAAGCCATAAAAACAAAGTTTTCGTAGTGTTTAACCCATGTTTTTTCCCACATTTTGACACATTGCTGGCACAGCGAATCAAGTTGTCAAACTCACTGTGTGCTCGGTGAGTTCTTCATACAACTCAGACAAACTTGGCATGAAAACCCCATGATTAAACCCTATGAGAATACTCACTGTTTAGAAACACTCATGAGTACTCGGTGACTTGCCAAGTTTACAAACTATTGAGCTCATCCATCCCTTCTCTTAGCTGCAAAACACATGGACATTGACTGACTTCATGAGCAATCATGCCTGAATCAAGACAATGAATTTCTAGCCTTTGATTGCAGCACTTCGATCACTATGCAATCCCAATCTCTTTGTTTGATTAGTGAGGTAGAAAATCTCCTTTGATATGGAAGTTAGAAACAAGGAACTGATTGATGCCCTAAAACTGAGACTGAATTGTTATTTATAGTGTCTTTGTCTCTTATAATTCTTCCAAGTCTGTTTAGAAATTCCCTAAACGAACCTCGAGAAGTTTTTTCTTCATAAGGCTTTCAAGCTACAGAGGCACTTGATACTCTCTTGACCAGTATTTGTTTCTCTGATAATTTATTCCTCTTGCAAAAAATTCCCTTCCCGCTCTCAGGCATGCAGCCATGAAGCTCCATTGCACTGTACCTAGTGATATTTAAATTTTTAACACCAGATCTTTTTATATTTAACCTGGCTACAACTAATTGTTCTCCATGAGTGCAAATGGCAGTCTTTTCTTTCATTGTTCACATTCAATTTCTATTGCAAATACATTTAAATTTTAGATTAATAAAGTTCATCCTTTATCATTAAATTGTGGACTCCTTTCTGTTTGTCTAGGATTATGTCATCAGATATTAAGTTTATTTGTATCCGTCATGAGAATAATGTACTTTATGTGGCCTGCCTAAGCATGCAAAATAAGGAATTGGAATCATTTCCCACCAAATGCTGAAACTAATCACCAAGACTTATGGGGCTAAAATTTGGTTTAAAGCAATTTTAGTTCCCATGTTGCTTCTTCAGCTCTTCTAGATGGGATATACATAAGGCCCCTCCTAGTTTCAACTTTTAGTGGCTCGGGATTCTCATTCTTTAGAACACTCAAGATAGAGAGCAAAAGATGACAAGGGTCATAGTTCTGCCCTGTGAGATGGACAGCTCATACAAGAGTACTTTACCAATATGAAAATATAGAAACATCAATTATGCTTGGTTGTTTTGCACCCAAGGGCTCATGCAAATCATTTGTGTCTGATGTTCCAAGACAACATAACAGGAAGGCCTGTTCAGTTTGAGTACCCAGGAGTTTCTTCATTTAGCAATCTGCTCTTAGCTGAAGCTCTTCTGCAAACAAAATCAAAGCTCAGATGCAATATGAGCGACACGGTAGGACTGAAGATTTAACAGATTTAAAAGATAAGGGATGAATGGCATGAACTTCTTGTTTCAAGGCTTTTGACAAAATTATCCCAACAATCTGTCAACTAAGCAAAACGGAAACTACAGGCTTGAAACTATTAACTACATTATTTCAGAAAAGCTAAGACAAGAGATACGGAGGTAGAAGATTATGAAAAGTATTTGATAAATTATATACAACAAAGATAAACAAGATGAAACAGAGAACGTAAGGTACAACGTTTGACGCAGTGGACAGATGCCAGGTCAAGGCATGCTATCCCTTTTATTCTATCCCGTGCATCTGCCTTTTATCCTATCCTATGTATCAGTATTCCTCTCTTGATATCACAAGCCAGGTGCTTGTGAGATATTTTCTCAACCCGAATGCTTGGGATTATGATTTTGGACAATGATGACATTGATGCAGAAGAATAAGTAGGAGGCCTTGTACAAATTGAAATGTCTGGGTGCTAGGGGATTAAACAGTTCCATCAACAGGTTCACACCATGCCGAAAAGCATCATGTTCATAGATACAGGGAAAGCCATTGAATTAGAGACCAACCATAAAGATGGGTCATTCTAGAGATGTCTTGAACATGCATGGGGCTAAATCCCAAAAAGATTTAAAATGGAATTAAAAATGACTGTGGAAGTCCCTATTACTTACCAAATTAATTTTTTTGGTTCCACAAATTGATTTAGTTGGTTCCACGTTGATAATACTTGACAATTTACATTCACCAGAAGCTTTCCCAATTAGAAATGATAATAATTGTAAGACAAGAGTAGCTTATTATGATGCATTACATGCACCAAAAGGTTTGTCAACTCGGAAAGAGAGAAAATGGTGAAAAACCCAAAGCAATGGATTTTCTAATAATCATCTTTCATTCCCTGTACTAATAAATGCTTATTGGTGGATGTATGCTTTGTGGTTCTCTTTCCTTGCAGTTGTTATCAAAATACATGAAGGAAAATTCATCGAAGTAATGACTATGACTTAACTATAATGCTCCCCAAGGACACATACTCTGCATAATTTGATCTTGTCCCCTATAAGCTGCATTTCAGGGACACAAGAATGGGTGGTAGGAAATGTTCCCAACCTATCCCCAAATTTTCAATTTTTTTGGAAATGTTCTTAGTACAGTAGATTTTTTACAAGAAACGGCCAGGTACATTAGGGGATGTCTAGCCGTCCACTACAACCCAAGCAGTTTTATACTCACTTTTTGAAAAAATGTAAATTTGCATAAAAAAGAGGACTGTGGGGGGTACAAGGACCACCAGACCCATTTAAATCAACCCTAATCTTAAACCAGTCCCAATAACAATTAAAAACAAAAAACAAACTCATTTTGACATTTTCCAATTTGTGAAGAATACAAACAGAGAAAGTGGGAGAAAGACAAGAAGAGAACAGCAGTGAGAAGGAGGCAAGAGAGCATTAAATCTACATCATTTAAGGTGAGTTTACAATCAATTGTTCATTTGCTCAAATTCATTTCCATTTTCTTTTACAGTTCCAAATACTTGGGGAGGACTTTTTGTTTGTTTTGTGTTCTACGTTTGTGCTTACAGCTATGTTATGAATTTCAACCAAAAAAAAGAGCAGCAGTGAGGGTAGTGAGGGTGAAGAGGTTCAAATTCAACAAAGAAGTTGAATAAGTACTGTTGTGACCTTTTTCACACATCGCCCCATTCAAGATGGGGACCCCTAATTTTTGCTCCATTCTAGTCTTTTGGCTTTGGTTTCTCTCTCTCTTTCCGGGATGTTCTCTTTTCCTGAGCTTAAAACGGAAATTTGGCCAAGTCTAGAAATTAGGTTTCATCTTTCCCGGGTCAGTCCAAGGTCGAATGGGTTTGAATCGAAAATTGGTTTAACGTTTGAGCCAAGATGCTTCCGTTTGTGCTCAAAGAAAATTTATATCGATTCTCGAGGTAATTTACTATTTTTAGTAAGTGCGGAATCTGTGGCAATTCTGTTCATTTTGAGATTCGACCATCACACCGCATTCGAGTATACCGTGATCGCTTTTGCATGCCAAATTTGAGCCAAAAAATGCATAACTTACTATTTTTAGCAGTTCGGCTTCCAGCACGAATTTCAGGGTCCAGATGCAGAGTTTTTCTTTGCATGTCTGGATATTCCTTCTGGGTTTTTCGGGACCTTCACGATGATGTAACATGCAAGACGAGGCGACCACTTTCAGAGTTCAGCCTTCCTAGGCTATTTTTAGGGTTTGCATGTCGAGATTTCTTTTGCATGTCAGGTGATTCCTGATGGGTTTTTCGAGAGCTTCGCGATGTTGTGACATGCAAATGGAGATTCTCACTCAGTAAGGAACTTGCTATTTTTAGCAGGTGTGTCCTGGCAGTCGCCACCCAGCAGTTCAGATTCACGAGCTGATTGCAATGCCACAAAAACGAAGACAAACGGAGATCTTTTGATACGCATGCAGTGCAAGTTAGGGTTTCCAGCTTCAGAGCCTAAAAATAGGCATCAAAAGTCAAAATCTTCAAAATCCGATGTAAACCATCGCTGGACCGGCCCTTCGTGCTATCTCACGGTGAAATTAAGTCGACTCTGAGCACTTACTTCATTTATAGTGTCAAATTGGAAACATGCTAAAAATAGTAAATCACTTGCATGCCGCTGCTCTAAAGAAGGTCACGCAGAGGAGCCTCATTAAAATTTTAATCGACGGAAAGCAATGGAGCTTATCGAACATGAGGTTACTATTTATAGTAAACTAATCTTCGTAAACATGCTAAAAATAGCAGTCACTAAAAATGGCGCTAATACCGTAATAACTGATCATAAGAATGCAGCGGTGCAAAGTTTTAGGCCATTCCGAGCTCGTGAGATGCAAATTCAGAGGGCTTACTTATAAATAGCATGGAAAGTTGGTAAACGAGGAAATTTCTTAAGTCCAACTTCAGTCCTCAGCCCATAGGCTAAATGCGCCCACCTTGAAGCATGAGAGTTAAAAAAATTTCTAAGGAAAAAATTCGTCCTCCTCCACTGGCAAAATGCGCCCAAATGGGGCCACATGAGGACAAAATGAAGAAAGCTGAAAAGTCACATGAAGGCGTTGGGAGTTTCATCCTTCATGCATGCCTAAATGCGCCCAAAAGAGGCCATGTGAAGACAAAAAGAAAGAATCTCAAGCTAGTCAACAAGTCAAAAGGAGTTTTATCCTCCTCCTATGCTCAAATGCGCCCAAATGAGGGCATGTAAAGACAAAAGAGGGGAGCTCAAAGGTCATATGTTGGGCATTGAAGATTTAAAATCCCTCTCAACCTCTCAAATGCGCCAAGAAGAAGAGAAGGTCAAAGATGGCGTTGAATATTCCATCCTCTTGCCTGTGTGATGTGCGCCATGTAAAGAGATAGTAAAAGTTGATAAGTGAATAATGCTAGGCGTGATTTTTCCTCTTCAAGTGTTATATGCGCCTAGGGTGGTAGGTGTTAGAAAATTTTTCTCCGGCTTGTGAGGTGGTGAAACAAAATGCTAGGCGCTTTTATGTTATTTTTCTCCAAGTGTGCTATGCGCCAAGGGTGGTGAGATGAAATGTAGGATGATGTGATGAGAATTTTTTTTAAGGGCATTGGAACTTCAAGAGAATATTTTTCAAATGTGAAGTAAAATGCAAGGTGGTGGCTAGAAAAATAAAATGTGCCAGGCACCTCTGTGGATAAAATTTTCTAAGTGAAGTTGGTATTTTCACAGGCAAAGTGGATCGAGTTGGATACAAAATTTTTAAGGCAAAATTTTCCAAAGAGATGATTTCAAAAATTTCTAAGGCACAAAATATTTTCTCCCTTAGAAAAATGCTTAAGTCTGGAGAGGTGATAGAATTTTTCTTGAAGCACAGATGAGTCGCCTGAGGTAAAGTCAGTGAATGCCAGCTCCACAGAATTATTACAAATTTTCCAAGTCAGAGCAAAATTCTCAGAGGGGATCGAAAAACGAGGACAAAATTGTTGAAAGAATAATTTTCTAAGGTTCAAAATTCAGGAAAATTAAATGAACCCGTTCGCTGGGCACCCATGGGTTCGATGCGTTCTGGAGAAAATTTTCTTCTGGGTATTGAAGTTTATCGATGAGGAGTTGATTTTAAGGTCTTCCATGCTTCGATGTGGCCTTCAGGATGAAGATTTTTGATGGGCACCAGGTTGATGAATTTTCCTAAGGGAAAATTTTGAAAATTTTCTAAGGCAAAAATGAAGAAAATGTGTTTTCAAGGTGAAATTCTCCAGACGATGAATTTGAAAGAAACTGCCTAGGTGAATTTGCTTAAACCATTCGTAAAGATAGTTTTCTTGAGCCAGAAATGAATAAAATCGAAGTTGTCGGAGCTCCAGCAGGTGAAATGAATTTCTTGAAGATGCAGTTGAAGATGACACGCCCTTGAAGAGGATGGATTGAAAAATTGGCTAAGGCATGAAGAATTTGAACACGAAGTTGGCGATGAACGCTTGGAGATCAAGGCATGAAAATCAGGTGAGTAAGTTGAATTTATATTATGAAATGATCTGATACCCTTCCCCTTGCCTATTTTGGAGGAGAAATGTTGAGGCCAGAGCACGATGACTTGAAGTGGAAGCACGATGAAGATGAGTTTCAATCTCGAAGGAGGAAAGTTTGCAAGAAAATGGCTAAGTGTTGAAGAAACATTTTCAAGGCTCAAGATGAAAAGAAGAATGAAGACCCTCAAGTGGAAGAAATCAAAGAACAACGCCAAGAAAGAAGATCGAGAACAGTGTGAACGCGTCTACAAGTGGAATCTTCTAGAAGGATGATGGTGGACATTATGGCGCATTTATTACCCCACTCTCTTCTGTGGCGGTTTTTAGGGCAATATTATTTAGGGCTGAGGTGGCACGATTCTGGCCACTCTATTGATTGTAACCCTAGCCGTCTTTTGGGGACTTGGCTAGCTATAAAAGGGGGAGTCCCCCTCATTTGTAAGGCATTAAGGGATTAGAATTAGATTAGACATTGGAGTAGTAGACATTGAGAGAGTATTAGTATTAGAGTATTAGTAGTGTAGCATTGTAGATCATTTTGCATAATTTGGAGAAGAGAGAAAGTTTTCCCTTTGAAAACTTTTGAGGAGATTGTTGTGTAACACATTTTATGATAATAGATCTTTTCATTGATGATGAAATTCGTCTTGTCATGAAATGCTAGCAAGGTTTCTTCTTCCTTTCAGATCCAAGTAGCTTGTTCATGCAAGTAGCTTACTTTTGGTGTGGTGTTTTATTGAGATAGCTTCGGCTTTATTCCATACCACACTACGGCTTGTTGATGATAAGTTCACTTGTGTGGTCAACTGGACATTATCTTGAGTTTAACTTCGGTTATGGTTTATATGCTTATATGCGTCGTTGTGATGGTGTATGCATGTTAAGTCATAATTTGAACATCCTTTGCTATTTCCATTGAAGATTGCACCGATTTTACTGAGGCTGTCCGACGGAGGCTAGGTGAAATCCGGTTGAAGTCTATTGAAACAAAGCTCCACATATCCTGCATTTAGAATAGAATGTTAGTTTCTTAGGCCCTAAACCCCTTTTACTTTCCGTACATTTCCGATTAGTATTAGGAATCCCGTGCTCACTTGCCAAATCTTTCGAGTTACATGAAAACCCTTAGTCCGCTGTCTGCTGCCAACCGCCGAACAATTGTGTAAGTCCCCTTGACATACCAGCAATATCACATCGAGCCAAACTGAGCCTATTGGCACTTAAGGAACCTTGGAGTTGAAAGCATGATCTTACTCGCAATCTTAGCATGCTGAATACTTTGTTCAAGAGAGGATAGAGCGTCCGTTGGGAGACTTTATTCTGTGTTGGTGCGGTCTCAAAAACCACGTCAACAAGTACTACTAGGGATTCTTCTAGGAGTGGGAATGTTGTAGGGACAATGAATTCAAGTAACTCATTTGAATGCCCTTCTGAACTATTCAAAACCTATGCAAAAGGCCCATTTAATCAAAAAATATCTCTTTTACAATTTACAACATGCATAGATAAAGACAAAAAAGAAAATACAGGGGATAATAGAGTATGGCTGTGTCATTTGTGCAACAAACGCTTTAGGAGCAGTTACACAAGAGTTTATTCGCATCTTTTGTGCATAAGTGGACTGTAATATCCCCGTGCGCGGTTGGGTGCATCCTAGTGGCCACATGTTCGGCGGGCTTGCATAAGACCCCAAATTCTCCAGTGGTGGCTTCAGTGGTGGAAGATTCCTCCCTAGTCGTCACCCTTAACACCTTGGGTAGCCGCCCTCACTACTAGGCTGGTTTTTTGGTGTATTGGTTGGGCCTCAGTGGTATCAAAGCCCAAGTTCCTGCCATCCTATGAAAAACAGAGCTCAATTGTCAAATGAGTGACAAAGAAGTCAGATACTACACCAGAGGTTAGGCAAGAGTTCAGTATCAAAATCCACCAATTCTAGACGCAAAGAATTTTTCAAATGCGTTGAGAGATAGTGGTATCAGAGCCGAGGTCTCGAGGTCGAGACCTGCGGAGTGTGGTGGGCTGTAATGTCCTTGTGCGTGGCTAGGTGCATCCTAGCAGCCACGTGTCCGACGGGCTTGCGTAAGACCCCAGATTCTTTGGTGGTGGCTTTAGTGGTGGAAGATTTCTGCCTAGTCGTCACCCTTAACACCTTGGGTAGCCGCCCTCACTACTAGGCCGGTCTTTGGTGTATTGGTTGAGCCTTAGTCTGAAATATCCCCCTTTGTTTTTTGAAAATTTCACATACAAATTGCACCCGTTAAAGTTAGCCCAATAATCAAAACCAGCTGAAATGGAACCCTCCACTTTTTGATCACCAAGATCCTGATGTGGGCGAGATGAGAGCATATGGTGCAAGGGGATCGTTAGCAATAAACTAGAATTGAAATTACAATACTGTAGGTGGCTAGCCAACCATTCTGAAAGTAAAATGCTGGAAATGTAAATGTAGGCGGATAAACGAAGATGAAAGCTCGACCACTTATTCAGCGGGAGCGATTATTACAATTATTAAAACTAAACACTCAACCACTTATTCAACGGGAGTAGTGAGTACAAGAAGTAATATGCTGAAAGTAAAATAGCTGAAACAGTACTACTGTAATCAGCATTACAATATGCCTTCTTTTACAATGATTATTTACTGATTTTTGCTCAAACTTCAGTACAATGATTTCACAATATTCCTTATTACAAATATGAATGAGAACATCAAAGGAATATTGCATTAAACACTAAAATGCTCATAACTTCACCAAAATAGCTCCAATCTTCTCCAAACTGAATGCTCATGAAACAAGAGAGATAGTTGCCCAAGAAGCAAGAGATTGATAACACAAAATAATGCTCTAAGAAAACAACATGCATTCCAATGCACATCAACTAGGAGTAACGGCCCATGGAGAAGAGCGACCTCACTAGTAAATTGAGTTCTCCAAAATAAAATCTGAAAATCAAGGAGAAGGGGTGCCTAGGGCATAGAAATGAATATAGCAAATACCCAGAATGAAATAAAAATCATACAAGGAGCTATGAATGAAAATTTGCTTCAGCTATGCTTGAACCAGTTGATGGAACCTTTTAAAAAATTGCTTTGATTCCATTTCAAATCCTGCAAATTTTGGTTAATCCCTTGTCTTGGGGCTTAGGGTTATGTTTCTCATTGATGTTTTAGGGTTTGTGTTGATAAAACCCTTCCGAGTTAACCTTGAGTCTGAGGCCTTTGGCAGACGTTATATTTCATTATTGACCTTCTAAAGCAGTTTCTCGATGGTTTAAGTTGCAACCTATGTCATCAAGTTCATTCCTTTACCGGCCTCTTGATCCTAGTGGTTTCGATCAACACCCATGGTCATATTAAAATTATTGCTTCATTTAAATCGGGATTGATGTCTTTAAAAATACTCTATCTAGGTCTAAACTTGGGATTTTAATGTATTCAACTAAGGTTTTAACCTTAAAATGTTATGTCTCGACCATCGTCTACCTAGTAAGTGGCCCCCTTTTAAGACTAACATTTGTTGCATGTGCAGATATTAAGTTCTACATTGACCGTCCAATCATCGCGAGCAGATCACTGTTGTTCCCCGTGAGCCCGTTATATTTCATTGCCTATTATTTTATTCTCACAGGATAGCGAGCGTAAGCCACATGTCTTGTGCATTGGCAGGCCCAGTACCTTTGATAAAGATTGCGGGCGGTATTAAAATGAAAATCAACGATGGTTGTTGGATGATGTGGCTACATCTTGGCCACTCCCTGCCATCCCGTTCATTCTCATTTTCCATTAAAATAATCACAAGGGCTGACGGGCAGTTGCCGCATGTCATATCCAACAATGGGCCCAATGTTTTCAAGCGGTCAGCAAGCGGAGCTTTGAAGAGAATCAACAATCGATACCATGTGACGTGTCTTCATCAAGACCATTCCCCGCTACCCCATCTATTCCAATTCTTGCAAAGAAGTAATGTCACGGGCTAGCGGGCTATGGACGCGTGTCCTAGGGTTGGGGGGCCCACTGAGCCGAGAAACGGAGCAAGCATTCTGCTAAATAAAAATCGACGATTAATAACGGGCGATGTGGGTTAATCCTGACCACTCCCCGCTATCCCGTGAGGAGCCTACTCGCACCTTTTGCTTCTCAACGGGGAGGCGGGCGATGGCCACGTGGAGCAATCTCGAAGGCTAGCGAGACATTAGTAAGGGCTGAATATTGATAAATTTGGCCGACAAAACATATGGGCTAAAATGGTGCCATTTTTTAATATTTTCTTTTGACACATGCTCGGGATTTGGCATCGCTTTCAATTAAGGTCGTCAATTCTGTTAAGTGATGATACACGCGAGAAGGTAACATTGAAATAAGGCAGGGTACGGGCCGATGGTTTGAGATTAAATCATGATCGCTCCCTGTTGTTCTGTTGATATGGGTTGCAAGTGGATTAATTCTCATGGGCGAGCGGATAAACATAACACGACAGGCTTTCTTTAATGCAAAGCAGGTGATTAAGTGTGCAGACAGGGTGGATGTAAATCCACATGGTTTTTTCTAATTAGACAAAGGCAACGAGCACATGCAGTGGATTTTTTCACAATCAATTACCTTGATTTTAATTATTTGTTAACTTATCTTAATGGATGATCAACGGTTGAGCTTCAAAAAATCAAGCGGTCGATTGTCAGCTCACTCGCGCAAGCCTTTTTCTAGCATTAATGCTTGACACACTCAAGTTGCTCGATAAAATGGGAATCGATAGCCTTTGTTTTTGCACAATTGCAATCAAAAGCTAAAAAATTCGAAGTCCATGAAGAAGGATGGTATGAAGTTTTTGCAGAAATATTGTGGCAAGCTTTTCCTGGGTAAGTAGAGGCTTGTATCTATTTTATTTGCAAAGTATGTCTAAGTTAGTTTGTAAGTTCTAAAATCTTGGGGTGGTGAGAGTTTTACATTTTGCAATTTCTTCATAGGTTGATAAGAATTGAGAATTTCAGTGCAAAATCCTTTTAGGGAGAAACCAGTGAAGGGTTTGTCTGCAATTGTGAAGTCTTATTGTTCCCATCTTGTTCTCGTTAAAAATGAGTAAACCTAGTATATCTACTAGCCCAGTTAGAAGGTTTAAGAGACTTAGTCTTCTAGAGTCCTCGAATGATGCTCCTAAGACTGAAATTGAGGTACCAGGAGCTCCTAAAACACCAAAGGAGAAGAAGAAAGCCTATGGAAAGGCTGTAAAGGGTGGTGTCAAGAGCACCTATAACTTGAGAAGCCAGATAGTTTCAAAAGAATTGGTCAAGTTTAGAAAGAAAAAAACCTGTTAAGCCTCTGAGAGAAGCAAAGAAAAGGAACAAGTATCACAGGGCTTATCTGAGGAGGCACAACTCTCCCATAGAGGTTTATAATAGCCCTTCAGATGGTGGAGGTGATACTGATCCAGAGTATGGTCATTACCTACTCACTCTGGTACCACATGAGGATTCTGATGGAGTAGTAGTAGCTTCTCCAGTTTTAGCGCAAACGCAGAACGGACGAGCATACTCTAATGCTGACGAATCAGAGTAGCTTCCCGACTCCATTTTTGCTTTTGACGACAACATTGCCACTGCAGCAAATTCGTCCTCTTCAACATGTCTTTCATTTTTTGTCTTTGGTGCTAACGTGGAAATCTTTTGGGCTGGTGTGAGGTGGATTTGTTGAACTTTGTGTCTTCAATGGCAAATATGCCTTTTCTGGATAATATGTAAGTTTTTGCCTCTGGTACTGATGGAGAATCTTCTTTGGTCTACGAGGACGAGGGATACTGGAGCTGTTGCAACAACAAACAATGCCTTTTGGAAGGTTGGCTCGTCTTCTTCAATGAACTGTGTGGAGTTTTGTCTTTCCCTATTTTGCAATGATTAAAT
>VDFB02339743.1:0-28327 GCA_007258455.2 Sequoia sempervirens
ATATATATATATATATATATATATATATATATATATATATATATCTCAATAAGGCCATGAAGGTATACATAATGTCTTGAAAATGTCATATATGCATTTGATGAATGTCTAAATAAATTCATATAGAAATACAATTTTACACATTGGTAAAATATAAAAAGATACATATAAATCCATATAGGTATATACAATGATATACATTAGAATAAAAATCTACATCTACATTTCATGAAGGCATACAATAAATGTGAAAATATATGTAATTATAGAGAGTCATTAAATGATGAATGAATCTTTCTTTGTTAAGAATATGGAGAATCAATATCATAATTGGTAGCTCTCCCTTAACAATTAATAGACTTCCTAGGCTCAATAATTTTTTTAGCTTCACCTATTAATGCAATTAAACCATATATACAATAGTATAGAAATCTTGAATAAAATGAAATAAGTAAATAATCACTTGCCATAAATTAATGATCCTCTACTTCTCTTCATTTACCTAGATGGGCTAGGTTCACAAAGTGGAGTTGCCTCCTCTTATGGAAATAATGAAGAAACAAATCAAACTAAAAATAAATGTCATTTATTTACACTAAGTGGTGTTAGATAAAATAAAAATTACATAATGTTATTTATATTACTAGCTCATATGTGAGAGCCTTAGGAGATAAAATTTCCATAGCAATTACCATATCCTAGAAGAGTATGTGTTGATGTAATTAACTAAAAATAGGAAAAACTTTATTTGACCAAAATATTTATCATTATTTACATACATAATTATTAGAAGTAATTAAACTTATCCTTTAATGAAATTTGATAACTAAGTAAGTACCACTAATGCTTCATAATATTAAAGGTCCAACATCCACTTCTTCATCATCAAATTGTGATTTTAAGATTGACATTAATAAATGATACAAATTTGCATATAGTAATTTTTCCATTTATTACAAATTACATACATCTTGACTTGACATGCCTAGATAAGCAATATATGATGAAGAGTCGGCATATGTAGGATGCATACTTTGACCTTATAATTGAATAATACATATAAATTTTATATTATTTTTGTTTATAGTTGATTAATATAGTTAATTATAAATTTCAATAGGAAATATACTAAATTGCATAAACTTATTGAAAATTGCCTATTTTTTAATACTATAATTTGCATTTAGTAACTCATTTGTCAAGACCATACTATTCAATATATAAGAATGATGCACTCCAAATTGTTTGGCATAATCCTTAGACTATGGTGCATCTTCTTCAACATATGTGCACATTTTATGACCATGTATATTTCTTTCTACATACTCATCATAAAATTATTAGACCCATTATCACATATAGACCCACAAGGATGGTTAATGTGTCATGAATCCATAATGGAATTCCTAATTCAATGATTATTTTATGATGCAATTATGACATGTGGAATTAATATACCTTTTTTATCCAATGAGCTTATCTTAGGATTTTGGTGTTTATTTGGTGGTTTTAGATCATGGTTTTGTAATCACTACTTATATTTATATGATGCTTGAGATCTAATTTTAAATAAATCAATTTCTAGGTAATGATATGCTACTAGAATCACTCTAAATATTTGGTTGGTGATACTCCTATAAAAAAATTTCCCTTCAATTTTATTATAAATATGTTTAGACTATTGAACAGTAAATTGGGTCTTTTGAGTGTAATTTTTTCTCCTAAAAGGGTTTTTACCATGTACACTTGTGTTGTGTTGTGTTTTTGTTTATGATTTATATGTATTTCTCCTTTTTGTAAATTTAAATATATTAAAATTTTCACAATAATCTTCGCTAAGATTAGTTTGTGAAGAATTTTTTTGTACCTTACTTTCTTTCATTTAGTAATATTCTTATCAACTTATATTATAGGTTTTAGGTAGAGAATTTTGTTTACTAATATTCATTTAAATGTGATATTTCATAGAAGGGTTTGATCTTATTATAAGAAGAGATGATAGTCACATCTAGGGTAGAAATGAAGAAGTTATTAGGCACAAAATTTAAGCTTTAGAGGCTTAAGATGGAGTATATTATTGTGGATAGAGACATATGGGTTATAGTAGCTAGATAAAAACCTATTAGAATGTCATAATAAGGAAGAAAATATGGAAAAAAGATAAGAGCCTCATTAGACTCTATTTGGTTAATTCAATATTGTTGAATGTACATGAAGAGACCATTATAGAACTTATTTTAAAGAAATTTGGAGATACATATCAGGCTAAATCTATAGTTAATAAAATATTTCTAATAAACAAGTTATATACCATCAAAATGGAGAGTGGTGGTTCTATAGTTTAACACTTAAATTAATATTACTGAAGCATTTCAAAGTTTAGGCCATAAGAATCATCCTTTTTTAAACATGGATTGCAAATAATTTTGAAAAATTAGAAGTATTGGTCATTAACATTATTGTCTGCTACAATTTCATCCAGTGTATCATTATCAATTTTCATAGGTTCTTTCAAGTATTTAATATTATCATCATCCTCATCTTGACCTGCATCATCTTCATCATCATTGAAATTTGATTGTAGACCATCTATATTGTTACCAGATGTATTTGTATCATCATTTTCTATACCATCCATATTTTTGTCCTCCATAACATCATCTAACTCTAGAATTTTGTCTTCTTGTGCCTAAACATAACCATCTTCAACATCATCATGGATGTCAATTTCTTCGATGTTCTCTAATCCCTCTCTCTCATTTTGTGGGCCATCATTTTTTTTCTCAGTATCCACTAATGCATTGTAAAATACTTTCCTTAATCTTGGATCATAATGTATGACAAATATCCATTTTGGGTCAAAAATATCTTCATAGAAAAATACCTGCACATGAATGACATACATACATTAGACGTATGTTATAACAATTTTATTGATTAATAAACACATGTATATATTTGCAATAAACTATGAATTAATAGATTAATGATCACTACCACTTCTTGTTTGAGTTAAAGAAATACCTGCTGACAATGAATTAGTAGAACATAAGGCTCCTTATCCTCTGGTAGGAAGCATGAGGAATATATAGAAAACAATCAACTATGGGTATCATCTCTTCGTGTCCTCTCAAATGCTTCATACCATCTACACTTAAAAATACAACATTTAAAAGAGCGGTAATCCAACTCAATAATTTCTTGTATTTTCCCAACTTATTGTAGATTCCCTTCAATTATATTCTTATCTTTTGAGCTTGATTGACTGGATTTCTTGAAGTCAACCGTGATGCAACAATCGAAGGATCTCCTCTTTACATCTACACTTTCTACACAATAATGTCGACCATAAGCCCACATTGTTGGATATTTCCTCGCCTGTGAAAGACCATTTATTTTAGTGAACAAATATAATGACGAATATTAAAATAGTTAATAGTGTCAAAACTATAAGGAAACAAAAAAATTTAAAATTACAACTGTACCTTTCTTTCACATCCTCTAGACATGTTGATTTCATCTTTTGTTATGTTTGAATCTATACCTGCATCTTCTATTTGATTTTGAATATTTTTAGTAACCCATTATAGTGTGCAATCTTTTCCCCATTATGTTTGAATTTATACCTGCATCTTCTATTTGATTTTGAATTTGTTCAATAACCCATTATAGTGTGCAAACCAATGGGAAGTGGAGTATTCCTTGGGTTTGATATCTTAAACTTTCTCCTTGCTTCTAACACTTCTCTCTTTTTATCATATAGATCAATCCATTTGTTCATAAAGTTCATGTGGTACAAAATGAACTTGTCAAGTATAGCACTTTCGTCTACACCTATTGCATGTCAGCATGTTTATTTCAAACTCCAAATGTCATGCTATTAATTTGACAAATAAATTATAGAGTAAATTAATGATTGCAAGAAAAACAACCACACTGATCATGAATTTACTTACTAATTTCTACTTGAACACCATTAGATTGTGCTTTTTCTCCATCAATAATATTTGATGCTTTTTCTTCATCCCAGAAGCGTGGCCCATCTTCAAATCCCTACCAAGGAATTCACACAAGAAGAAAAATGCTTCATTCAATACATACCCTTCAGCCATGCAACCCTCTAGATGTTCCTTTTGCCAGACATCTTTGTAGAGTTTCATATACCTCTCAAAGAAAAAACATCCACCGCGTTGATATGACACCCACCAATTCAATGTCATCAAATAGGTGTATAAGTAAATGGACTTGTAGGTCCATGAAACTTGTAGGGAGCTTCTTCTCAAATACACATACAATTTCTACAATTTCCTTCTTCCATTTTTCCACTTCACATTTGTGGATCTCCTTGGAGGTCACCCACCTAATACAAGATAAATTAGTATGAATCTTTAGTCAAAAATTAAAATGCAATATAATATCTCTATGTCTCTCATATATGAACATTTCATATAACCACACACCTTGTAAATGTTGAAAATCAACTTATGGCATTCCTTAAGTCAACTGTAAGATAAGAATCCCCCCTAATTGGCAATGGCATGATATGCTATCAAACACATTTATGAAAAGGTCATTAGTAATTTTTTCTCACACAACAAAATATCAATATATATTTAGTGCTTAATCAATGTTACCAGTAAATGTTAAATGATGATATATAATACCTTCATAAAATTATGAAAATCATGTCCTTTAAATCTTGTGATATGCCCATCAATTGTAAAAGCTTTAGCCAATGATGACCCATAGCTAGTAGGTGTCCTTATTGAATGAATGACATTTTTTAGTTGGTCTAGCTCTTTTTTTCAAAATCCATGGAGAGTTTGCATATGTTTCATTTTCCTTATTTGGCCACAAATGTTTTCTATCAATTTTGGTACGCAAAAGAGCAATATCTCTCCCCAAAGACAAGGTGTCCTTCTCTTTGCATGATATATGTCAAAATATAGAATCTAGGAAATTTGTGAAGATGTGCATAGGATCTAATAGGTGAGATATTAATAGATCCTTCCAATAAGGGAGCTCATAAAATATGGATTTCCTTTTCATTCCTTCTGGAAAATTAACTACAACTTGTTTTGGTTCTTCAATTGAATCACCCTGATCAAAATATTCCTCCCAAGCTTTCAATCATCATCTTCATACTTCTTAAGCCAATCACCTGGACCCATAATCATGGGAGGGCCTCTATTTTCAACTTTTCCATCAAATTGATTCTTCAGGCGATTTCTAAACTTATGATCTAGTGGTAGAAAAACCCTGTTTGTGTAAATAAATTTATGTAGATCTTTAGAATACCACCCTTGAGTTTTTTCTACACATCTTGGAAATGCAAATATCCCCTTTGTTTGAAGCCCTACAATTCAATAAGTAATGTTAATAACATCAAAAAAATAATATGAAAGTTGGGATGAAAATAAATTATGAGTGTAAATGTGTAAATAGTTTATCTTACCAGAACAAACACCAAGTCTAAGAATCATGAATAGTCAACATAGCACACCATACAACTTATGAAGGACCTATTTGATGGAGGATGTGATGACTAAAGCCATTCTTATACATTCAATAACGGGTTACTCTCATCAATAAAAGGCGCAAGATAAATATCCATGTTTTTAACTTGATGTTTTCCTAGAACAACGAGAGTCAACATAAGTTGCTCCTTTCTAACACTCATCCATGGGGGAATATTGTATACTATCAATCCGACTAGCCAAACACTATAATTTGAGCTCAGGAAAGAGAATGGGAACACTCCATCAATTACAAGACCAAACTTGATACTATGAGATTCATCTTTGAATTTCTTGGCCATTTTTCCTCTATGTGTTTCATTGCTTTGGAGTCAGTCAGAATTTGCATGAATCCATCTTTACTCTTGTTCTTTGCATGCCAGTCCATCAATTGTGCAAGTGACTTGCAAGGAAACATTCGTTGAAGTCTAGGTATAATTGGCATGTGACATAAAACCTGTAAGCATTTCATTCAATCCTTCTTCATGCACTGCATTTTCACTATCATGATCATCATCATTAAGGCTAGGTGGCATGTCATCAGTGTATGCATATCTTGTCATCTCTTCAAATTTCTTAGCTGGTAGTATTCTCTTCAATCTTGCTCTTTTCACCCTGGTATTGTTAAAAGGATGGTTTGGATCATCTCGTCCAAATCTTAACAACCCAGTTGGATCTTGGATATTACTATGTGTTTCATCAACATCTTCCACCTATCAACAAACACAAGCATTATTTAATATTTGGCAACAATTGGATAAATCATAAATGTATCAATTTCAAAGAAATATAATCAAATATGGCTTAAAAAATAAAAATAAAAATTGGATGAACATATATACATCAATTGAATAATGGAACATTATTATATAGACTACCTTTTTTATACAATAACTTAAATAAAAAACAATTTTGAAAACATAGTTTATAAAACATCATTCCACACTCATTTACTATTCTTTGGTTTTCTACGCTTAAGAACATCCTCAGGGAGACCTTGTTCTTCCCTCTTCTTTCCTGCAGGAGTGCATTTTAAGAAGGGGTAATCAATCAATAACTCATCCCAAATGGTAAGGTCCATAATAGCCTCAACCATTTTCAATCTATCAAACTCTCTTTCCATATCTCCATCTTTATAATTTATAACCTCAACAAATTGACAATTCAATCTTACAGTAGGGTCCCTTCCCTTACTACTATTAATAAATCTTGCAATATTTTTGTGTGTGTATGCATGTCCATCTATATACATAAGATGACCTCTATTCATTTCTTTTCCACTTTCCAATTGGAGACGATGTGTATACGTATTCAAATTTATACCATATGTTGACATGCTAGGCTTATATTCTGCTAGCTTTCTCCATTCACCACTGTAATATGATGGACCATAATATGGCATTAATCTCCTAGTGGTTTGTTCTGAATTATTTTTATTTTTATATCCCACATGTACATTTTGGACAATAAAGAGGCCTAGATTCACTCCATGAATATTGAAGGGTCATATCATGTAGTTGTATCCCCCAAATTGAAACACCTCATACACTCTAGGTAGTTGTTGATCACTAGACCAAGCACAATATAGTCGACAATCAAATCTCTCTTTGGAAATTGATCTCAAACTTAGGCGCAAGTCATCATCTCCATCACATTCATTCTCATAGGGTATGTAGTCCACCTCTCCCTTGTCTTTAAGAAAATTATGCATCTTTAAACTAGTTCTTGTTCTATTACTTGTTTTCATCAATTCCTCATCTTCTGAGCTAGTATATTGACACATATTTTTGTTAGATGTATCATCTAATAAATGATCATTTCCTTCTAGGCTAGAAGTCGGTGATCCAGAAAACTTTAAACCAAGAAATTTATCCTACATGTATCCATTAAGAAAAAAATTAGATATTTAAATAATATAAAAAAATGTTTAAACAAAGTATACATGTTATTTATATCAAATTGGAAAATTCCTTACCACAATTCCTATTGGATTTGAATCGATTGTGGGAGGCATACTACCGACTCGAAGCTCATCATATATGTAATGTATTTGTACAATCCCTCATTTTAATTGTTTCTTTCTATGACATACAAAACATCCACAAACAACAATTTTCTCAAAGTATTCATCCCATGTACTATAGTCCTAACAAACCTCTTGTTCAGTGCAATCATTTCTTGTGTCTGCAGGATCCATTGTCATATCCTCTTGCACCCATTGTCCTCTACATGATTTAGTAGTTTTAGGTTCATGTCCACTTACATATCTTGTTCTTTTTCTAGTTGAATGCTCAAGCTCTGCATTTGCTCCAATCTCCATCTAAAATAATCAACAACATGCATTATGTCAAGATTGGATAATACATTATAAATTTTAATAATACTGTGAAAAAATATGGACGTATCACAAAATACCATCAGATCATTTTTTCCTAAGTTAAGTCAAATCTTGAGTACCTGATGTCCCACTTCATCTGTTTTGTCCTCATTTGATGTGACACAATCCATTTCCATGGCCTCGTCTTTCCCCTATAATACACAACCTAGTAAATAATGTTTAGTACACCAATTATATCATTTCAACGAATATGCTATCCAACACAAAACCTCACTTTAGTCATATATTTGACATATTGATATCATGTTTTGGCCATCCTAATTTTAAAATTTTTCCCTTGATCATAGAATCACATTTAATCACCATTCATGTGCATTTTCAACCAAAAAGTTTGACCAAGTAGAGGCCTCATGGACAAAAAAATGACTTTATCTCCTCTATGTTGTAGCATTTGTCAATTCATAAACACCTTCCTCCTTTGGTTGAGGTTTCTTTCTCTTCTTAGCTCTATTGTATCTACAGATTCTGTTGTCATATTTATTTCCACCCACTTTCTTCTTTGTGATTTAGTAGTTCTACGCCATCCACATCCTCTCTCCATGGCCTCCTCTAGATCCTGTAATACACAACAATGACAATAGTCACATAATAGCTGTGCACCAAGAGAATATTGTTGAAATTATCTTGTTAATATGCTCGCTTTTCATTAAGACGCACTATGAAAATAAAATAGGACATTGCAACATTTTTCTCTTCACAAAAATTTTACATGCAAAATCTTGACAACTAGAGCTCAAATCTTATGATCTTACAAGATGACTACAAATTCACATCAAAAAGTCATTTACTTACAAGCTGACTACAAATAAAACCTATTACTAATCATTTTAGCTGAACATCCCTTCCATGGTCCCTTGTTATCGTACATGAAAGAAAATCTATTACTAATAATTTTAGTTGGTTCTCTACCTTACACTTCTTCCACAAATTCATTAAAACCATAGATATTTTTCTCTTTGAAAACTAGAGATTGGATTCCTTATTCTTGATTGAAACCTACTTTAGGATGGAATGATGAGATCTAATCTAGGATGGAATGATGAGGTCTAACAAAGTGTAAAAACGTGTCAAATATGTAATATATGCATGGATGAAGGTAATAGACATTTATATATATGATAATACATTATGAATGATCTATCAATAATACAATAAATAAGGGTTGGTTAGTCAGATCAAAGAGATTACACAAAAAAATCCCAAACCCTAATCAAGATAATAGCAATGAAACATAGATAAGGGGTGCATCCAAGCCCTAATAAAGTATAAAATGAATCATATCTACTTAAAAAATTTAGATTTATAACCTTAATGTAGAAGGATAAACTCTAAGGATGAAACCTGAGCATGTTTAAGAAAGTTTGGTTCATGAATTTATGTAAGGAAAAATAGCATTCCTCACATAAATATCCCAAGTAAATTAATTAAATCAAAATGAATAAATAATATAACCTACCCAAGGTAAAGAGCTGAGAGTAATAACACCACTAAAACAAATGCTCAAAATTAAATAATAAAAATAATGGTATTTAGCTCTAAGTTCAATGAAGATATGACTATGCTAGACATTGATAAGTGAGATAATTATTATCTATGTCAAACTCAATAAGGATACCAAGTCAACTACTTAGAGAATGATCAAAGAAAATAGACAAACATGTTCTTTCCAAAATGATGATGTAAGTATAATGAAGTAAGAAATACTTTGAATCAATGCTAATAAATGTAACTTGAATGTTCTTGTCATATTTATTTTTAAGTCCTTGATTCTAGATGTATTAAAATGGATTAGGTTTACCCCTTTCAATACAACTACAAAGGTTAAAAACAAATAAAAATAAAAATTATTAAATCAACACACAATGATAAAGTAAGAAGGTTAGTATGCATCCTCAATTTAAATTTGAATTTTAAAAATCAAGAGAATATGCACTTGTAATAACATATATGCTCGGTTCCTTTTTTTGGTTGGAATGCAAAATCATCTTATTTAAGTTTATTTTTCACTTTTGAGTCAACTCTTGTTTGAACCATTAATTGTTTATCTTAAATGCATATTCCTAGTTGAGTAAAAATAATATTTGAATTCCTATGGCACTGATCTCCTTATTATTTAACTATTCTTTAATTTATTTATCTGAGGAAGATTTCACATTTACTCATTTAAATAAAATAATAAGGTTCCCCTATTACTCCTTAATGATTCAATGGGATGAAGCCACATATATAATTGTTGTAGCTATATTAGGTGATAGATTTATTAGTTGAATCATGATATTTTGACCTATAAACATGAACTAGAGGCACCATTAACCAAACAACTACGAATGGTTTTTGTTTCACCTAACTTGTTTAAAATATTTAAAAATTGAAACATGAGACAATTAAATTTTTGATCATATGATTTTCAATATTGATGGATCAATACTAAATGCTTAATTTTTTCAAATCAAATTATACCAACATCAACATATCAAATTATTTTGATTGATAAAACTTGAAGCAAATATTATTCAACATTAAATAAATAGATAAAAATATTACTAATATTTTAAAAAATTCACAATTAGATTTATAACTTAAACAATTAACTTACTTTGATGTTATAATCATTTCTATACATAAATCAACTATATCAATTTAATCAAACCATATTAAAAAATGAATGTATTAATCATAAAAAATGTAATACTATGTCTACAATCCAATGTACTGATCAATATTCAAAAATAAATGTATTGGACATATACAATATCCTATAAGTAGAGCACTTAGGGTAAAATAATATCAATGTCAAAGAAAACTTAGGACACAACACCATGTATGCAAGACACCAAGAAATCCACATTTAAAGAGAAACCATAAAATTACCAAAGAATCCAAACACTAGACAAAACCACTAATTAAAATACTATTGAATTTGTGTCATGTTGAGGAAGATGTTTGAAATGAATAATCTTGACATTATTAGGCATGACACTCAAGATGAAACATTTAAATCACACCTTGTCATGGTAGATTGGCAAAATAACCAAGGGAGCACTATCAAAGCTAAGAAGACACACTAACCACCTATAAATCAACAACAATTTTTTATATTTTATAAACACAAGAGAGAATAGGGTAGGCGTCAATGAATAATGTTGGTAGGATATGTAAGATATTTGAACTTAATTTGAATACCTACCAAACTTGTGGAAACAAGGAAAACCAGATAGTGGATGAAACATGGATACCAATTAGATAAGATCAAGATGAAGGAATATGAAGCCGCAATTAACTAGAATTCAACTACACAAAAAAACTATCCATAAGTTGTTGTAATAACCTGAAAATTAACTAGAAAGATACATATCACCTTGGTGAATGTTGTGCTATCACTATTAGCTGCTAAATTAGGCACGCTTTGCGCCGCCTTTTGCCACCCAAAATGATTACATTAAGGCCAAAAGTCAGTGCTAAAGTCAGTGTTAACTACGCCAACTATAGCGTCGACTTATGAAACAAAAAAAAAACAAAAAAAAAACTTCCCGTGTGCACGAGAAGATGAAATGAAAAAAATAAAAGTGTGAAGGAAGAGAGGAGAAAAATTCAGCGCAGAAAAAATCCTGTGTGCTTCACTCTCGATTTCCCAAATCAAGGTCTATAGTTAGGTAGGGGTTTCTACTACTAACTCGTCATTTCCACCACCTCCGCTCTTATTCGAGAAGCCGCCTTCCCGAGGGGAGCTCGTGGGTTCACGAACCTTCATCTCCCTACTTCAATAGTATATGCTTATCAATTTGGTTCTGTTACCAATAGCTTTGCAATGATATCTACTTTTGAAAGATCTAAAATGTGCCAGGATCTAAAATGTGAATAGAAAGGTATGAAGGTTTCAATAGATTTATTTTTTGAAGGTTTCACTATTTGTTCCATTCTTAACTTAGACCACTACCCACCGTTTCCTTTCAATTCCTATGAGCATTGTTCGTTGAGAGGTCATGGAAATGAGACACATGTATCCTTGCTTCGTATATGAGTATGCATGCCTTATTGCAACTAACATTTTGTTTCCCATAGTCGACTATTGCAACTAACATTTTGTTTCCCATAGTCGACTCAGGTTAGATGCTCCTAAATACTATACTCACACATTTTGCACTAAGTGGAAAGAATAAAAAAATTATGCATTACATCATTCTAATCTTATTAAAATAAATTAGGGCATCATTCAACTATGTAAAACATCATTATCAATGGATTTGATTGCCTTCACATTGATTCATAGGCAATTGTTTCATACTCAACAGTGTGCACTCTGTTTGCCTCCATAGACTAGATGAAAATAATTTTCCCTAGGTTGCCTCAAAATGTCAAGAAATAGAGGGAAGGGAGCAAAGGGAGAAAACTCTGGCCACAATGAGGTAATTCATTATCAATTTATATATTTTCAAATATTTCCATTGTTTCTTTGATTTTTAGTTTTTAATTTTTTATTTATGAATTTAAAAGAAGAAATTTAATTTTAAAAAATATATATAGGGGCATGAGACTGACAAAGATAAAGAGGAATTGGATTCCCTATTGGGGGTATAGGCAATGAACAAATTGGATAGTGTGGACTTGATAATGCTTGCTAGAAACCTAGAAAAATGATCTAGTAAAGCCCCTCAAAAATTGCAAACAAATAAACCATGTCAAAGGGAATCAATTAATTCCCCAACCAATCCTGGATTGAGAAAAATATCTAGGAGGAAATCAATAACAATAAACTCTAAGAATGTGGAACAGGGAGCAAATACTTCCAATGTCCCAACCACTCCTGGGACACAGACTTCTTCCACCATGCCATGTTTTTCATCTTGCATTGGTAGCTACGATACCAAGATAGAATATGATGTGGTTTCAGGGGAAGTTCAAATGACAGATGCTGGAAAAAAATTTGTGAATAGGTTGAAGGAATCATGCCTTCAATGGTTCAAAGACCATCTATATTTTCTATTCTCAAATATACCCATGCACCTACAAAAATTAGTTATCCATTACATGGAGACATAATTTGGCACAGGTTGGTCTGTGAAGAAGTTAAAGCTACGAATGTCTCAAAACTGCAAGAGATTTTGGTGTAACCAAACAAAGATAAAAAAAATCCCTCCCGAGCTAAGGCTCAAAAAAAGGCCAATTGATGTAAGCGTGAAAGTATGGAAAGAGCTTGTAAAAGCATATGAGAAGTCTGATGCATGGAGGAAGTCTGGTGAGGAGAGTACGTAGGTATTTGAATTTTCTCATAAGATTATATCAAATTTATTAAATGGTTTCTAAATTTTACTTGTGCATAGTTAAATTGAATTAGTATATGTTTCAAGAAAAGGCCTCGAAGGGTAGGCTTAACAAACTTTGTGCCATGCATCACAGTGGCCAGAAAGGTCTACAAGCCTTGATCTGTACATTTGTAAGTATATTTAATAAGTTGAATGATATTTTTTTTATTTCCTAGGAAAAACTAAATGATTATATATTAATTAGTTTAACTAGTATCATGTTGTGTTTTGACAGGAGGAGAAATATGGACACCATCCAAAGAAATTTGAAATGAAAATGTTACAAAGAAAAATGTGGACCGATTTTGTAATCTGGATGGAGAATGAGGTATGACTTGTATGATGATAAGTGTCATGAAACTAGCTATTTAACCCCTTGACTATTTTAACTCATGAATACATCAATGATCTCCTATTCATTCTCTTTACCAATTGTCTTTTGAATGCAGCCTTATCGGGCATAATACTCACTCTTGCTATAGCTTATTTCCTTTTCATGGTGTCTTGATAAGGAAAGTCCACTCTACTCTACCTCTATTATGAAAATCATTTCTCTCTATGCATTTAATTGTCATCATGGAATATTTATACACCCTTTGTTTTTGAACCCTATCATTGCATCCACAGAGCCTTCCACAAGGCATAATACATGAATGTTGATTCTAGTCTTCTATATCATCATCATAAAAATTACACTTTAACTGGACTGTTCTTTCACTTCACAAATCTACCCCGTTATGCTTATTTAGGAATCAAGTTTAGTGAATGATCTTTCAATCTGAAACCATCCTCTCAATTGCATCTCTAGAAGAATTAATGTTGAATATGTTGGAAACACAAGGGAAAAAAACTGAGAGGGGGGGTGAATCAATTGTCACATAAATTATACTTATTATACTTATTCTTAGATCTGATAAATAAAAATGAAAGCATAAACCATCACCACATGAGAAATACACATAAAACTGTAAAGATTTTTACGTGGAAACCTTGTTAGGGGAAAAACCAAGGTGGAGGTTAGTCCATAAGATTATACTCTGTTAAAAGTATTGCAAATGGGGAATGCACATGCATTCAGGCACACTGCCTAGAGCTCACTGCTCAAGTGCAAAAAGGCTTACTGCCCAAAGGAAGACACACTATCTTACAAAAACATTCGAATAAAATCCAAAAGATTTTGAACTAAGAAAATAGCATTTACCAATGCCTAATTACAGTTTTGGTTAAGCACATAAAATTTTCTCACTCTTCACATTTTACTTTTTCCTTCGAAAGATTAGAACATTATTCACACATATCACTTGCACACTTCGCACACCACTTGCACCACATCTTCAAATGGTATAACCAATCAATCATATATATCCACAACCAAGAATAACATCAACTACAAGTCGACTTTAACAAAATATAAAATGTGTACAAATTGTTAGCCCAAATTAATAAGCAATTATCAATGCAAACCAACCAATGTAAGCCACAACATAGTGAGGACCCAAAACAACATCCTCGAACATGAAAAACCTTCAGAAATTATGCCTCAAAGATCCACAACAAACTACAATCACCCTGTTGGCCATGATCATAAAAGACATGAACTCACAAAAGAAAATCTCCAATTGCTAGCACAATGATCAATGTGGACCAACAACACAGATAGATAATGATCTAGAAACATCGACAAGCATCATGAATCACTACATAAGGATCTGCAACAACTCAGATTACTAGAATCACATCATCTTCTTTAAGGAACACCAACTAGAACAACTGACAAAACACAAATACTCATAACTCAATCAAATCTTCATGTGAACCTCTAAAACTTTATGTGGATAAACTAGATATATACTTATCAATAAACCCTTTTATCCACAACCTCTTATCATCAATATACTGAGCTGGCCACCATAATGAACTTCACTGCATCACCGACAACCTGCAACTTACTTTATTACAATTTTCTCAATATCCTCGACATATACAACCTTAAAGACATTAATGCTAATAGCGTTGACATCAATTCCAACCACATATCACCAACATCCAACAATCTCCCCCTTTGGCATTGATGGTAACACATGATGTGAAAAACACCATCAACACAACTTTCTCTTACCACTTTCTCCCCCTTAGATTTTGACTCTTTTCTCCTTAACTCTTTCACATTTTTTCACATGAATCTTCTGCCTCTTTGAAATCAATGAAAAAGATACACATTATATTTTTCACACAAGCTCTGAGCTACATATTTGAACATCTAACTACTCCCCCTGAGTAGCAGCCACCACAACATCAATCCAAATCAAGATATGACTATGAAATACATGGACTGATGCAAGTCAATGCACCTTAATTCTGATTAGGAGGGGTAATCACCCCTAGCTTCCCTTTGAGATACTCAAAAGTATCCTTAAATCCAAGCTTCAAAAAATATTTTCCCAATCTGGCATACCATTCTCTTGGGGCTTGCTCAAGTACATACAATGCTTTCTTCAATTGAAAAACCATGTATCCCTAATCAGTCAATTGAAATCCATCAGGTTGCTCAATATACACTTCTTCCAGTTCACAATTTAGAAATGTTGACTTGACATCCATCTGATAAACCTTGAATTTTTTTGTAAGTAGCATAAGAAAGAAATAGTCTCACAGTTTCAATCCTAGCAATAGGGGAAATTTTTTCTTCAAAGTCAATTCCTTCCATCTAAGAATATCCTTTACACACCTGTCTTGCTTTGTTTCTAACAACTTCACCTTGCTCATTTAGTTTTTTCTGAAAGACCCATTTAGTTCCAATTACATTTTTGTCCTTAGGTCTAGGAACAAGAATCCATGTATCATTCTTCTCAATTTTTAGTAGTTATCCATTCATTGCTTCCATCCAATGTTCATCTTTGCATGCTTCATTAACACTATTAGGCTCAATATTTGAGATCAAACAATATTCTTCTGCATTTATTCTCCTAGTTTGAACACATTTGTTCTTATCACCTATAATATGATCATCTGAATGATTTAGTCTTACATACCTTAGAATCTTAGGATGTTCTTGAACTTTAGGCTCTTGTGATCTCACTTCTACACTTTAACTAGTTCCTTCCTCTTGATTTTCTTGATTCACCAGAATGATCTGAACTTGATTTACATTTTGAACTTTCTTTCCTTTATCTGAACTATCATTCTGATCATGTGAATCATATCCACAAGTTCTAGATGGTCTAACTATGTCTTCATCAACCTTGACATTATCACTTTCAACTACTTTACTCAATCTCTTATTGAAGCATCGGTAGGCTTTAATTTTAGTAGAATAACCAAGAAAGATACCTTCATCACTTTTGGCATCAAAATTTCCTATATCTTCATGTCTTTTGATATAACATTTACTCCCAAATATTTTGAAGTATCTAACAGTAGGCTTATGACCAAACCATAGCTCATAAGGAATCTTACCGGTATCACCTTTGATATGTACCTGACTGAGAGTGTAAACAACAATACTCACAACTTTTCTCTAGTAGATATGTGGGACATTTCCTTCCAACATCATAGTCCTAGTAGCATCTTGAACTATCTTATTCTGCCTTTCCACAACTCCATTTTGCTAAGGGGTCCATGGGGTAGATAATTGTCTCTTTATCCCATGCTCTTCACAAAAAAAAAAAACTCACTAGAAATGAATTCACCACCTCTATTTGATCTCAAACACTTAATCTTTAGACATGTCTCTGTCTCAACCATAGCCTTAAAAATATTTAATTTCTCTAGAGCTTCATATTTTTCCCTTAAGAAAGCAACCCACATCAATCTAGAATAATCATCAATGAGTAACATGAAATACATGTCTCCTTGTAAGCTTTTGACTCTAGGACCACACAAATCAATATGCACAAGCTCCAACACTTCATTCAAACAATGTTGTTTTCTCCAAAATGAAACTCTAGTTTGTTTCCCTAACTAACATTCCTTGCATATGGTATTAGTAGGCTTTATTAACTTAGGAAGATCTCTCACAGCCTGAGTAGAACTTATCTTGATAATATTGTCAAAGTTTACTTAACACAATCTCCTATGCCACAACCAACTTTCATCGACTTGAGAAATCAGACAACTTTTACTATTACCACTTAGGGGAAAGATATTACCTTTTGTTTTTATGCTAAATGCAATCACATTTTCGGAAGTCCCCAATATTCTACACTTTCCATCCTTGAATTGAAGATTGTATCCCTTGTCAACCATCTATCCAACAATTAAAAGATTATGCTTCAAACCTTCCACATATAGTACATCATTAGTATTATGCTTACCATCAAGAGAAATGGATCCTCTACCATGGATTACAACAAATTTTTCATCACCAAATATTTCAACAACACCATCATACCTTTCCAAGCTCACAAATTTACTTTTATCACCTGTCATGTGATGAGAGCATCCACTGTCAATCACCCATTCAACTTTTTCTTCAACTCTGGCGGCTAGAGATTTCTCCACATTCATGCTACTACCAGATTTAGTAGGTACTGGATCATTTTCCTTGATAGCAATAAATACCCATTCATCTTCACTTACATTCCCTTTATCAGATTCATCATCTGTCACACCTTCATTTATAGCATAATAACCCTTTATTTGGGATCTAGGCTTGTTAGGTCTTTGCTTAGGAAATATTTCTGGACACCTTGACACAAAATGACCTATCTTATTACATGAAAAATATTTAAGAGTAAATTTCCCTTTATACTTACCTTCTCCTCTGGGCACCCTTTTGACAAGAAGTGCTTCAAGCTCATCTAGTTTTCTCTCTTCTGAGTCTTCAATCTCTCTCATTTCCTGCTCGTACTTAGACAAGTTTCTAGAAGAACTTTCTCCCGGATCATATCTCTGCTTATCTTTTCTAGAGATAGTAGCTTTGAATGCAGATTCTATCTTAGGAAGAGAATCGCCAAACTCACTTAACTCAAAAGCAGCAATCTTACCAATAAACATATCTCTAGTTACATTTGTCACAGTTTGGATCTCCTCAATAGCAACAACTTTGTGTTTATATGCAATATGCAAGGATTTGAGCACTTTAGCAACAATATCTGATTCTTCCAATGTTCCACCAACACATTTGATATTACACACAAGTTCATTCACTCTCTGTATAAAAGAAGTGATTTTCTCATCTTCACCCATTTTCAACATTTCATATTTTCGTTTCAGACTTTGTAGCTTAGCAATCTTCTCATGGGTATCACATTCATACAAAGTTTCCAAATTTTTTTAGATCTCATAAGAAATCTTTAGCTCCATTACATTTGTCATCTCAGAATTAGTCAGAGCACTCAACAATGCTTCTTTAGCCCTGATATTGTACTCGATATCTTTAATCTCACCTGCAGTAGAAGGACCATTTTGTGGGATGATATATCTATTCTTTGTAATGTTCCAATAAGGTTCACCAATGCATCTAAGGTGACATTCCATTCGATTCTTCCACAGAGAATAATTTATTCCATCAAATCTCAGACCTTATCCTTCTTATATGTCACCATCCCCGAATCTTACTCAATATCAAACTTCTTGAGGAACTTTGCTTTGATACCAGTTGTTGGCAACCTGGCGAACAAGCGAGATGGGGGTGAATCAGTTGTCACAAAAATTATACTTATTAAATTTTTTCTCATATTTGATAAATAAACATGAAAGCATAAACCATCACCACATCAAAAACACACACAATGCTAAGATTTTTATGTGGAAACCCTGATAGGGGAAAAACCACGGCGGAGGTTAGTCCACAAGATTATACTCTGTTAAAAGTATTATAAATAGAATACATGTGTTGGGAACAATTCTAGAAGCTCACTGTCAAAGTAAGGCTTACCCAAGGAAGACACTGCTCTTCTGAACCCCAGATACATCAGAAAGATTTTGAACTAAGAAAATAGCATTTTCCAATGCCTGATTACAGTTTCGGTTAAACACAAAAAATATGCTCACTCTTCACACTTTACTTCTACCTTCAAAAGATTAGGACATTATTCACACATAGCACTCACACACTTCGCACACCACTTGCACAACACCTTCAAATGGTATAACCAATCAATCATATATTTTCGCAACCAAGAATAACATCAACTACAAGTCAACTTTAAAATAAAATAAAATGTGTACAAACTGTCGGCCCAAATCAATAAGCAATTATCAATGTGAACCAACCAATGTTGGCCACAAAATTGTGAGGACCCAAAACAAAATCCTTGAACATGAAAGACCTTCAAAAATTATGCCTCGAAGATCCACACCACGCTACAATCACCCTGACAGCCATGATCATGAAAAACATGAACTCACAAAAGAAAATATCCAATTGCGAGCACAATGATCAATGTGGTCCAATAACAAAGATAGATCATGATCTAGAAATATCCACAAGCATCATGAATCGCTATAGAAGGATCTGCAACAAATCAGATTACTAGAATCACATCATCTTCTTTCAGGAACACCAACTATAACAACTGACAGAACATAGATACTCATAACTCAATCAAATCTTCATGTGAACCTCTGAAACTTCATGTGGATAAACTAGATATACTTATCAACAAACCCTTTGATCCACAACCTCTTATCATCAATATACTGAGTTGGCCACCATAATGAACTTCACTGCATCACTGACAACCTGCAATTTACTTTATTATAATTTTCTCAATATCCTCGACATATATAACCTTAAAGACATTAATGCTAATAGTGTTGACATCAATGGCAACCACATATCAACAACATCCAATAGAATAGTTTTCTTAGAAGTTAATTTATAATATATGACAGTCTTTTCTTTTAATTTATATCCTAATGAGGGTTTAGGTAATGAATACATAGTTGGGCTTTAGATTGTTGGCTACACTCTACAATAGAAAACCGTACAATTTTACGCCTAGGCTGCCAACTATTTTTTTTTTATATATTTTAAATAAAATTCTATTTGTATAATGTAAAATAGTATTTCAAATACTATGCAATTTTTGAGATTTGTATTTTTATAATGTAGTATGTCTATTTTATTTCTACACATTAAATTTAATATGAAATAACAAAATTACATGTTCCCTGTTTAAAAAAAATAGTACATCATTTTTTACTTCTAAAGTTTTTCCTGGTTTAAGTATGGATAATTGAATTGTGTTCACACTTTTTCCACACTATTTCAGTGCTATGTAAATTAAATGGTATTGTGTTTCCATCAATTTTCATTTTCTTGATTTTTTGAATTTAAATATTTTGGTGAGTTTGAATTTGATGGCCATAGGACCATCATTTGGCATTGCTATTGTCTAATATTTTGGAGGTCATAGCTTTGTCTCATGGACTTAGTATGAGGCTATTTTTGAAGTGTAGGAAAGTTAATTTTGAGCTAAAAAAAGTTAGTTTGAGGCTATTTTAAAGTGTTGAAAATTTAGTTTTGAGCTATTCGTAGTTATATACGTTTGATCATCATTTGCAGACTTCTTTAGTTGTCTTGTTTTAGCCAAAATGGGATTTGATTTTGGTTAGAATCTTGTTGTATATAGGGTTATTTTTCTTTCATCATTGATGGGATTTATAATACATTTGATGGATGGGTGGTTGTGTGTGCCTAGGCCACTCTAAGGAGTTAGGTTTTCTATAGTTTCATCTTCACTTTTGATAGTCGATTTGGGATAATGATTCAGGTAATACAAAATTTTGACTTCATCTTAGTGTTCCATGGTAGTTGTGATTATTTAGGGATTGTCACCTTAGCAAACTATGAACATGATGATGGTGTGAAAGCTAGAATATGCATGAAATGTGACATGGAGAATTCAGTGACTAAATTATTGAATGATCCATGGTTTGGTCCAACATCTTGGCTATCCTCCTCAATGTGGAGTATTTAGTGATAGATTTGTGTGATCCACTATTGGGTCTGATCCCTCATCAGTTTGGTGCATTTTTATCAATCAATTTGTTGTGCTATTCAGAGTTAGGTCAAAATTTCAAACACCTAGTTGACAGTTTGGAGAGATCAACTTGTTGTTCATAAGAGGCTTCAACAACACACCAATCGGTATTTAAGATGTCTCTTTAGGTGGGATAAGACTATGACATTGTATCCTTGTGTCACTCGAGGGAAAATAAGGACACATATGCTAGTGAAGATGCAAAAGATGCTTGCTTTCAAATTTTTCTAGATAGATGATGAGTTTTTGAGGATGTTGGAGTTGCTCAGTCTATTGGAAGTTGTCACTAGAGGGAAAGGGAATGTTAAAGGTCTCTTTCTCTTCATAAGAAGGATTGGCTTGAGTGCCACCTTTCTTTGGCCCTTCCAAGTTGAGCTTTGGGGGATGTTAAAATGTGAAAAACCCATCTTGTTGGGTCCATTAGAGATAACAATGCTTGTGGTATAACATTTGATTGTAACTTATTTGTATCTTGTAGGTGTAAGTTGGATGGGTGAATGCATTGTATTTGTAACTCGTGATTATTTTGGGGTTATGTCCTATCCTACCCATAACATGGGTTTGGTCATGTCCTTCCATAACTCATATATTGAATAATGTGTATATAAATATTATGCTTCTCATCACCTCAAGTAATTTTATTCACATGTATTCCCTTTGTTTTCTTCATCTTATGTATTAAGTGATATTCTTTTGGCATCTTTAGATGCTACTAACATATTGGAATTATCTTCTAGTTTTGTGGAGTTATTCTTTGTTCAATCATGGACTTGTATCATTAATCTAACTAAAAAATGAAGTAGTATTAGATGGATGCATTGTAACGCCCCGCCATGCAACCCTAGAGGAAGTTGCTAACAACTACTCAAATGCACAATTTTTATTTTTGTTTAAGTACAATTAACATGCAAGTTCATTACCCATTGCCAAAAACCTCTAAGGTTGCGATATTGAGATTACTTTAAAACCCAAACAAGAAACATGAATTGAAACCATAACATTTAATTACTTAAGAAATTAAGAACACATACATTCCATACATGATAAATTACATATAAGAGATACCACATGATTTCAAATAACATAATTTAACAATAAGATTACAACTCTCATTCCCCGAATGAGGTACATCCAATAAGCATGGTTACATATTACATTTTCCACCTCGATAACAAATGAGGGGTAATAAATTACAAGATTCAACTGAAATGAATGAAACTTGAAAAGTAACTAGATCCTACGAGCTCTCCAACTAAAAATCTCGTCCACATGAACAAGAAGAAAACCCAACGGAGTAAGGTGCACGTTCCACCCAACCAAGTGATACCTGAAGGCTCACCCCCCGTGCTAGGAGATAGTAACATGGATTCCTAGACAAGACCATCTACCTCTAGACATAGGCTAATACATAACTGAACTAAGTCAAATTAAAATACACCATCACTTAACACAATGGTTACAATGCTTCCAGAGTTAAATAATCAATTGCATCACTGATACAAACATACTGCTAACTTAGGAAAAGTGTCATCACAATGTTACATGGGATATCCTAGTAAGTCTTCCTAGGTCTCGGCCCCCATCTCGGGATATCCTGGAAACCTCTAACGACTCCCAGCCCCTCATGCAAACTAATGCGGAATCAATTATCTCTCGTAAAGAGAAGATAATGATCTTTCCATTCCAAGCCTTCTCGTCCCATCCCAAGTCTATACAAGCCCTTGCATCCATGAGCGAGGCAAAATTAATCTTGTTAAGTGTTTGATACTACCTATTCCTCTAATCAGTTTATTTATGTTATCACTGGATTAACTAACTTACAATGAGTTTCCCTGGCACCACTTTGTGTGTCGGCCCTCATTGCAAGCCACTCCTCTAAGACAACATGTGGAATAACTCCACAACCCAAGTGTACACAAGTGTGACCTAAGGATATTAAATCCCTATCCACGACATAAATTCAACACATCCCGTTCGTGATAACCAGGTATCTAACTAGATACATTAAGACGCACTACCCAACATGAGTTACAATCCCCATCTCAAGAAAACACACCTGGAAGTCTAACATAAACAAATAACTCCATTTTCCCAACAACGAGAATGAGAGAAATCACATAATGAAAGGACAATTTGGCAATTTAATAACCTACTTTAGGATTTACTAAATCCATGCAAAGAAATGACATAATGCATGTAATCAATTTAAAATGATTAACATTATTAGAAATAAGAAGCTTAAACTAACTGTTTTATTTTAACTTCCTGATTACAATTAATGTTTAAAATCAATTTTCTAATAGCATAATTCTCTTATAAAATTAATATTTGCATCAATAATAAAATAACCTTAAAAGAAAACTATATTTAAATATAAATTAGACATATATAATTATATATTTGATATATATATAATTATATATATTTATATTTAAATATACATATATATTATTTAATTATTTTTTTAATTTTTTTTATAAAAAATAAACTATTTAAATTCTCATCCATAATTATTTTCCAAAATTTAATTAAAACCAAATGTTTAAACATATAATATATATTATATATATAATATATATATTCCATATATTAAATAAATAATAATAAATAAAAACGACATTATAAATATATAAATATATACACATATATATATATTTATATAATAGATATTATATATATATATTATATAAATAATATATATATACATATAATATATATCATATATAATATATATATAAATATAAAATTTATATTAAAAAAAAAAGAAAGTTTAAAATATTACCAACGCAACCCCTGCTGGGGTGGCTGCCACATAGCCTCCCCTGTGGGGCGGTTGTGGTAGCAACGCTGCTGCCTGTGAAGGTAGTGACGTTGCCTCCACAACAGCCTCCCATGGGGGTGGCTGTGGGGGCAACCCCCAACCCCCTCCAATTTTTTATATTTAGATTTTAATTTTATTTTTTTTTTAAAACAAAACCAAAATAACAAAAGATTGATAAGTATTTTCAGAACACCAGAATTTGAGTAAATTTTTTATAAAAAGGGCCTACAAGAAAATTTCAACAGCAATCTATAAATTTTTAGCATATGTAAAAATTTAATAATGACATATATATATATATTATCAGAATATATATATATACATAACAATTTCCATTTTACATCAAATTGAAATAATTTTTTTTTTACAGAAAAGCCACAGCAAATCATTTTCAAGCACCATTTTTTTTTAAATGGTCAATTTCTAATTTGAACCTGTTTTGAAGCTTGAAGAAGAAGAGATCTGGTGTTGAGATAAAAATTCCAAATTTTCTAGAATCCTTCCAAATCTTCACTCCAAATCCAAAGTATATCAAAAACAAGAGAAAACCTTCCTTCCTTCTTCACAACAAATTTTCTCCAAGAATGCCAATCTCTCCCATAAATTTTCCCCAATTTTAGTCGATATCCTCTAAAATATCTCTCACCCACCATAGTTATTTCCCTCTATGCATTTTTGGATTTTTTTTAAATTTTAAATTTTAAAACCAAACTTTCTTTTCCACAAGAATTTAATACTTTTAAAAATTTCTTTTCAAAAAGAATTTAAAACTTTTAAAAATTTCTTTTCAAAAGAATTTAAAACTTTTAATTCCATGCACTTTTCAAAACAACATTAACCATTTAATTTATTTACTCCACAAATAAGTTTGATTAATCAACTCATTTACTCATAAAAAAATTTAGCCACTAGAATTAAATTACTTTACTAATTGAATATAATTAAATTAACTAACTTAAATAAAAATTTAATCTAAATACATAAATTAACATTACCTCCATTTAAATATTAATTCCCACTGATGATAAATGATTAAAACATCAAAGACGACATAACCCAACAACATACCAAACACAAACTGACAACACACTATGACAGGGTGATGACTTGGAACGGAAAACTTAGCTACTATTTCCCAATCAAATATCGTTGGCCAATGGACATGCTCAAACCTGTGAAACCAGGTGGAGTCGATGTCCTATACCTATCAACCTGTGAACAAAGAGTATAACGAACATGCATATATATAACATAATAAAACACACCATGAAGAGGAAATCGCAGACTCGCAGGGCACTCGCAAGCGAGTGGTGCAATCCCGTCCCCTTCACCAATACAATATTTCTAACTGACGAATCTAACATCAATAATATAATCAAAAGCATAAAGCATCATTAATTCAAATATTTGCTAAGTTAATCCAATGCATGCCATAATGATAACATTAGAATAAAATACCATCACATCAAAATATAACATTCACATCGCTTTACAGTTAGTGATCAAATAGTAACCAAGTACCATAGTCAAAGTATTAACAAAAACAAAGCATAACAAAGAAGAACACTGTCTGATCAAAAGAGAAGAAAAATGGAGGGGTGCTACATCCTCCCCCCTAGGGTTAGGCTTACTCCTGGAAGCCTACGAACAAATAGGGATAGAGCTCCCTCATTCTAGTTGCATCTTCCCAAGTGGATGACGTATCATCCCTAGGATTTCACTGGACCCTAACCTGATCAATATCTCACCCTCAAAGAGTGAGTGTTCTACGCTCCATTACGGCCACGGGCTCCAAAGCTAGTTGCCCATCCTCTACTTGTAATGCATTCCAATCAAGTACATGAGAAATGTATGGATGGTACGGCCGAAGAACTGAAACATGAAAAACATCATGAATGCGCGAGAGACTAGGCAGTAAAGCAAGACAGTAAGCAACTGGACCAATCTTCTTGAGTATCTCAAAGGGTTTTACAAAGCGAGGTGCCAACTTAGAGCCCTTCCCATAACGGATTGGACTCTTTCACGGACGCACCCGCAAGAAGACTCTATCACCCACAGAAAACTAACGATCCACTCTATGCACATTTGCATACTTCTTCTGCCTATCCTACGCTGCCACCAAGTGCTCTCTAATCCTATCCACCTGTTGCTCCATATCCTGCAGCATATCAGGACCCAAAGTTACTATGTCCTCCAATCGATCCCAATTCAAGGGAGTGTGACATGGTCGCCCATACAATGCCTGGAATGGAGGCATACCGATAGAACTTTGGAAACCGTTGTTATAAGCGAACTCTACCAAATAGAGATAATCTTCCCATCACGTTTGCTGGTCCATCACATACATACGTAACAAATCCTTGAGGATCTAATTGACCCTCTTGGTCTATCCATTTGTCTCTAGGTGATAAGCTGAACTGAAGTTCAACTATGTCCCCATCGCATGCTATAATGAAGTCCAAAGAGCTGAGGTGAACACTGGATCCCTATCAGAAATAATTCGACACGGAATACCATGTAACCTCACTATGTCCTCCATGAACACTCTAGCTATAGATGATGCAATATAGGAAGAGTGAATAGGTGAGCAGTGTGCTACCTTCGTCAACCTATCAACTGTCACCATAATCGCATCATGTCATGTCGAAGAGTTGGGTAAACCAACAATGAAATCCAATGAGATTATATCCCACTTCCACTTTGGTACTAAATGCGGTTGAAAAAGCCCTGCTGGATGCTAGTGTTCAACCTTCACCCGCTAACACTCAAGATATCGTGACACATAATCCTTAATATCGCACTTCATCCCTGGCCATAAATACAACTGACACAGATCTGCATGCATCTTCTTCACCCCTGGATGGGCTGAATAAGGTGCACGATGTTCTTCAGTCATGACCAAGGTGCGAAGATCACCTGATGAAGGAATGTATATGCATCCCATGTGCCTCAATATCTCATCTGAATATCCTGAATACCTGCCCTCAAGAGGTCTGCCTACCTCAATCTTTGTCCTAACCTTCTGATACCAACTATCTGTTGGAAGGGAAGAAAGAATCCGACTCCGCAAATCTACAACAAGAGTCAACTCAGATAACTCATGTCTCCGTCTTCTGAGTGCATCTACTACAACATTCTCCTTTCCCTAGATATACTTCACTTTGAAGTCATATTCACAAAGAAACTCCATCCAATGCCTCTGCCTAGCATTAAGGTTGGGCTACATGAAAATATTTACTGAAGGCTTCTGTGATCACTGTGCAACTCAAACCTATGGCCAAGAAGGGAATGCTTCCATCTCGTCAATGCATGAACAACTGTCGCTAACTCAAGATCATGTGTGGGGTAGTTCAACTCATGATCCTTGACCTTTCATAACTCATATGCAATGACACGACCCTCCTACATTAACACTGTACCTAATCCCTCCAAGGACGCATCTATACAAACTACAAAGTCCCCAGTCGGATCAGGTATCACAAGTATTGGTGCACTAGTCAACTTCTCCTTAAGATTCTGAAACGCTGCCTCACACTTCTCTAACCACACAAACCTCTTCCTTTTCCTCTAAAGGGAGGTGATAGGATAGCCTATTCTTGAAAATCCCTGCACAAAATGCCTATAATAGCCTATTCGTGGGTGCAGGCTAATCTGAGATTGCTTGGATCATTATAGGATCCACTGAAATACCTTCTCCAAAGATAACATGACCAAGGTACTGGACCTCAGTCTTGAAGAATTCACACTTTGATAGGTTAGCATAAAGCTGATTATCCTGTAAGCACTGTAATACCTGCCGCAAATGTTCCTCATGCTCTTCCACTGTCCTAGAGTATATCAAAATGTCATCAAGGAACACAAGGAAAAATCTATCTAGGTACGTACGAAATACCTCGTTCATCAGACTCATGAACATAGAGGGTGCATTCGTCAACCCGAATGGTACTATTGTGAACTCATAGTGACCATACCACATTCGAAATGTTGTCTTATGGATGTCTGATTCGAATATATGAAGCTGATGATATCCCGACTTCAGATCAATTTTTGGAAAGATCATGGCACCCTTGATCTGATCAAATAGATCATCAATCCTAGGAAGTGGATATCGATTATGGATGGTCACTTTGTTCAACTTTCGGTAATCAATACATAACCGAAGTGAACCATCCTTCTTCTTCACAAAGATAACTGGTGCTCCCCATGGAGAAACACTAGGGTGAATGAAACCCTTTTCTAACAACTCCTCAAGCTGCAAGCGAAGCTCTTTCAACTCCTGGGTGGTCATACGATAAGGAGCT
>VDFB02339744.1:0-84836 GCA_007258455.2 Sequoia sempervirens
ATGCCTAGATAACCTAGGGCTTTACCCACAATAACAAACTAACTAATTGACTGCCCAAAAAAATAGGGCTCTGATACCACTTGTTGGGCGGCAGGGGTATTGATACACAACTTCACTATTGTTACAGGACTGACAGAACAAAAAAACCACACACAGAGGACACACAGAGACAACACAGAATAAACAGACAGAAAATAACTTTGCATATATTCCTTGTTTGCTTCAAAATACAAAAACTTAGAGGATATTCTTTGATTTACATGAACAAAATAAAACTGAAGTATTTGGATAGATGTCCAATGACTGGGTGCTACACTCACACCTCAAAAACATAAATTGCTACAATCCTATAGCTACAACTGACAATGTGTTGTGTCTGCTAAAATATTCCTTCTGTGCTATTGCTGTCACCTTACTTTCTATTGAACATTCTCCACTTCATCTGCTGCTGCAGGGTCTTCACTCCAATACAAAAAACTAACTCCAACGAATATATTATTTTTGTCTTCTATTAGCAAGCTTATGAGAATGAGCGCTTAGATTCAAAATTCAAATCTACCTACCTTCATTAATTGCTGGCAGGCTGCAACAACAATTTCAAACTCAAACATGAGCGCTAGATTTAAAATTCAAATTTACCAACCAAAATTAAATGTTGCAAGTTTACGTTGGCTACAAGTTGAAAGTCTACTTCTGACGTGGGGGTTGAGATGTCAGATAGATGCTAACTGCAGAATAATTAAATATACCAACAATTTGGTGATGGATTTTAAAGTCACATATTAAATCCATCGCTCTTGTAAATTCATGGCTTCCAGTCCCTAGTGCAAGAATATGAAGTATGTATGTACAAGAAAGAGAGAATACAAGTGATTGGGAAAATTTAAAGAAAGACTGACTAAATGATGATGTGCTTTGATAGGCCATGGTCTTTGTGAAGACTTTAAAGATTGGAGGATGCTCAAGGAGAATATGACAAAGCAAGATAACTCTTTAGAATTGAGCATGCATCGAATTGCCCAGATCTTGTTGATTGTCTTGTTAATTTGGAAGATCAAGATGGGTTAAAGATTATTGTGAATAAGAATCCCACAGTTGGCACAATCACATTGCTTACAAAAAAACACATATAAAGATCTTGACTCATATGCAACAAGAGTTCCATGGGATGAGTATATTTTGGATTTTTCTACTAAACCAGTTGCAGACCATGCTTGTAAATATGGAAATGAGGGGTCCATGTGTTCATACGAAGATTATAGAAAAACGTGAGAATTATTTTATAGGCTGTTGACAAATAAACCTCAAAAATATCTACAATGATATGTATTCTAAATTCTTTGTTTGGAGAGTCATGATTGTCCTCTTCTTACTCTGCATGATACACCATCCTTAGAGGCAAACCAATTGTTGTTCACAGACTTAGGCTGGCAGAAAGCTGTTGCTTTGAACATGAATACTATGTACAATAAGTGCCTTGATATGCAAGAAAGGCAAAGGATTGAGTGTTTGGAAATATTTGATGAATTTGAATAATGGCACCTTTCATGAAATTTTATGGCATCATGCCATTGTCTAATCTTATACTTGGACTCATCCGGTTTCTTCAGTATGTTAATTTTTGGAAAGATATATTACAACCATGGAACTATATTACTATATTGATTGCTCTTGGCATGAGTGAAATGGCTATGTGGTATTTTGAATATTCCAACTTCAGTGCAACTGGACATAGAGCTATTGACATCACCATCTAGGCAGTCACATTTGGGTCTATTAAGAAGATTGTGTCTTTCCTTCTTCTTCTTGTGGTGTGCATGGGCTATGGTGTGGTAAGGCCAATGCTCCGTGGGCTTATATCAAAAGTGGTTTTCCTGGGAGAAGTTTACTTTGTTGCTTCGGAATCACTGAAGCTTGTAGGAAATGTTAGGAATATTAATTATCTTTCATGAAATGCAAGGATTATTCCTTGTACTGCCAGTTGCAGTTTTGGATGCTTTCTTTATTATATGGATCTTCACTTCATTGTCGAAGACATTGGAAAAGTTGTAGGCGAGGATAATCATGAGAATGAATTGGGGGCATGTTCTTTCATCAGCAAGAGTGAGGATCGCTCAAGAGAAGTTGTTCAATGCCTCAATTAAATGATGGTCGGGCTTAACCGACACACTCTAAGCAAAGACTGCTTAGGTGGCCGGGCCCACTCCTAATCTCGACCTCTCCCCTTCGTATCATTTCTGACCCAAGCTTAACCTTACCTTTCCCCTTCGTAGCTTTTCGTTTACGGATTTTCCGTTGCAACCATTTGAGGGATACGGATTATGTTTTTTTATTTCCGGTTTCCGTTCATGTGGAAGACAAAAACGCAAAAAGTAGCATGTCAACATGCATATGGGCATAGATGCCATCATACAAAACCATTATAAGGGGACCCACCAAGACGAGCAGAAGTGACAGACCAAGACGGAGCCGAAGTGACAGAGGGATGACGAAAATTGTAGCTTTTCTTAGTTTTGCCGCCAAGTGAATTTAAATTCACTTTATAATATTATATTATTTTATTATATTGTTTAATATTTATTATTGTAGTTACTATTATTATAATTTTTTATAATATAATTAAATTTGTATTATTATTTTATAATTATTATTATAATAATTATATTATATTGTTTTATAATTAATACTATATTAAATTATATATTATATATTAGTTTTAGAATATTACAATTATTAAATTATTTTATTTTTATTATTATTATATCAAATTATATTATTATGCAAAGAAACTTTTATGATGATTTTATAATTAATATGTTATTATATAAGTATTATATTATTATATTATTATATCATTATACCATTATATTATATTATTCTATTATATTTATTATTATACTTATGATTATTATAATATTTATAATGTAATTAAATTTGTATTATTATTTTATAATTATTCTTATATTATATTATATTATTCTTATGAAAAATAGGATGTTTCAAAACATGTGATTTAAAATATACAATGTTTATTAACTTGCAATTTGCAACATATCAACCCATGTGTTTTTTAAACTGTGTATATCTAGTTCTACAATTCAAATAGTAACAACACCATTCACTTAAACACCTCTTTAGATCATTCAATTCGACAACACTTAAAATTCACCAACTCGATAATAACTCTAGATTCTATTTTCTCGAAAGGTTTCTCTTAGTTTTCCATGCTTACAATCACCCCTATGTGCATAATAAAAAGCTCAAATACACTTTATCTTTTTAGATCATAGGCTACATTCTAGAAATTTTAGAGTCATATATATTCACTCTTAACACACACATTTGGCATGATGAATCATGGTAAAATAAATGTATGTCTAGGTACATATCCTATTTTTATTATCAATTATAATTTTAACTTACTTTAGCTCTAAATAAATCCACTTAGTACCCCAATCTATAAAATTTCCACATGTTCGTATGGCCCATTAAAATAAGTACTCATGATTTCTCAAGTTAATGATTACTTAGAAATTCTTATATGTAGAAAAAGATTGCAATACACAAATTCAATAATTTAAAATTTAGACACTTTTCTTATCAAGTGTGTCAATGTATCATTCTACATATTTGATAATAATTTCATTAGTTTTTAATTAACTTATGACGTTGTATAGTCTTTCATACTGGTCTTCTTTGAAGAATTTTTTCATTTCTTTCTTACACAAAGAATAAAGAAAACCCTCATAATAAATAGATTTATTGTTCTTCAATGCTCTCAATATCTCATCACCTTTCCATTTAAAGTAGAAAAAGAGATAGAATGGAAGGTAGAACAAAATGCCAGTATGGATCCTTTTTCTAGAGAAAGAGGAGGTTATAAATTTTTTTGAAGATGGTAAGGTGGATGGGATTCATTTTGAAGAATATAATGATGACGTATTTAAGGATTTCATCTAGTATTTGATGAATCTCACTCCATTCTCAATAGAAAAAATTTAAAGTAACTCTTTCCACCTTCACTCCCATTTTTAGGTTGTTTTGAGAAGGATGTGGTTTTTTCACTCTCAAGAGATTGTATATGATAAAGTAAATTAATTAGTTAAGACAATATTCTAGAGCCTTGGAAGACTACTATAATGTCGATGGTTAAATATTTCATCTGTGAATCCCAATATAGAACCAGTGTAGAGAATAGTATGTGAATGTTGAATCATTATGGTATAGTATAAAGAAGGATGAATTGAAGGTCAATTTATTAGGACATGTATTTGTATTTTTCTCATTTTAGTTAATGGTTGAAAAAATTTATAAGGGAGTAGGGGCATTAATTTTTCATGACCTCAACCATCTAATATGAAAACACATTTTGAAACCATTATGAAACACATCAATAACTATCTATTGTTTAATAGAACACCAAATTTCTAAAATTATCTCTCTTGCTATCCATTGTAGGAGAAATTATATCATCCCAAGAAGTTAACCTCATGTGAAAGATAGAAATAAACCCATCTCATCCTTGTACCATAAAAAATATAGTATTCATAGGTTTTGTTCAAGAATTAGTAGCATTTACTTCAATGTTAGTATCCTCAATTTTTATTTTCCTTAACTCACCCATCTCCTTAATAAAAGGATATTGTACATCCACATGTTTAGTTTAAGCATGGTAAAAAAATTATCTACCAAATAAATCACATTCTATGAGTCATAATTCAACAATATATGACTTAAAACCAATATTGTAACATAGTTTGTGTTACAAAACAACTTATTTGCAATCATATGGTGTTGCCATGTACTATTATTAAATAATAATGTACAATAATTATTTTTATCTACTTCCACTTAATCATCTAGCTCACAACTATTTCAAATAGAGTAAAAATATAACCACTAATTGATATCTAGCTATCCAAATCTCTATTCCAATCAAAATTAATAATCCCTCATACATTCGACAACTTTCCCACATTATTAGTGTCATGATAACATAACTATTAGTTTAGAGTTCCTTTCAAGTACATAAAAAAAATGTTCACCTGCATCTAATGCTCTTTACAAAGATTTGACATGAGCCTACTTAGAACTCCCCTTCCTCAAGTAATGTTTAAGCCTCATACATTTTAGCGCATACATAGAGCTATCAATTACAATTGCATAATATGTTTTTTTGGTGTCCCTCAAAACCTCCATTGATTTAGGGAATTGTTATAGACTCAACTTAGTGGCTATTGGAAAATTAATACTTATAGTATTATGATCATGCATGTTGACCCACTATAGAATAGTCTCAAGATACTTCCTCTAGTTTCTTCTTATTATTCATATTTGTGTGTATTTGTATACCAAAGATGTACCTTATAGCACCTAGATCTTTCATCTCAAACTTGAAATCCAACTAAACCTTGAGTTATCTAATCAACATTCCATTATTCCTAATTATATTAGCATATCATCAACATGTAAAACTATGATTAACTCAACTTGGTTCCTTGGAAAACTCAATTCTAATTTTGATACAACATATATCGTGACTACTTTAATCCATACAAAGATGCTTTTAGTTTACAAACCAAATATTTTATACCCATTATCTAAAATATTTTAAGTTAAAAAATATAGATTTCCTCATCTAACTCTCCCTATGATAATGTTGTATGAAAAATTATTTTGTCCACTTCAAAATCAAAAGATGTAGCTATACACAACAAAATCCTAATGAAATTCAACATAGATACAAGGTAAAATATCTCACTTTAAATTATATTCCTTCTACCTTAGAATAACCCATTGCACCAACTATCCTTGTACCAAGTTTCTAATTTTATTTATACTCTAAATTTTTGCTATTACACCTACTTGCAACCAATGGGTTCCTCATCTTCAAATAAATCAATCAAGTCCCAAGTCTTTTGTTTTTTTAGTGCTTCCATCTCCTCTTTTATTTATTGAAGATTTTTTAATTTCTTAGAAGTTACATTGGATTTTTATAAAATATCAATTTTAAACTATTTACTCTAGAACTATTTTGTTTATTTTAAGTTTTTTGGGAAGGGATTGTTCTTGTTATTGGGAAAATTTAATATAATTTTCCATACTAGAGGTTACAAAACACAATGTGTTTTAGATACCATGTGAAGTGCAAGTTACCGATCATGGTGTTTTTTAAAACATTATTTGGTTTTTAACATGCATGTTATGGCATAAGGGTTTAACCTTCATAGTACACGCTTCACATTACACACAATGCTTGCTATAACAAATTGCATCCTTCAAACACACTATGTTTTATAACCCACTCTTCACAACTTACCCAACCCATATGGTTTTTGCAATTGTCATTACATAGGTCTACATTTCAAATAGAAACAACACCACTATTGTTGTTATTGGGTAAATTGAATATACTTCTCCATATTAGAGGTAACAAAATAATCTATGTTATTGGGTACCTTATGAACTGCAAGTTACAAAAATAATGGGTTTTGAAACCTATAATTTCTCATACCCAAACACAATGTCATGAAATTGTGATGTTATTTAAAATTTCATGTAGATAAGTATAGTTATGAATATCTTATAAGAAATTTGAGGTTTCAAAAAATTCTTTGGTTTTTAACCTGCACGTTATGGCATAAGGATTTAGCCTTCACAGTACACACTTCACATTACACACACTACCTACTATAACAAATTGAATGCTTAAAAATGCATTGTGTTTATAACCTACATTTTGTCATACTGAAACACATTGTGTTGAAATTTTATTGTTATTTGAAATGCATATATGTAAATAAGGGATAGATAAGTATAGTTATGAATATCTTATGTTTTATTCAAGTAAACTATAAATGTTTAATAAAAAATATTAAATGATTTTGAAAACTAAAGGCCAATATGCAATAAAGGTGTGACAATAATACATACTATATATGTACAAAATATAATAGAGTAATTACCCTCTGAATTGTAGCAAGGACATGCATTTCTTCAAATTTTAATGTAGTGTACAACAAGCATTTGCATGTAGCAAATGAAATGAAAAAATTCTTAATATGAAACCATCAATTCAAGACCTTTAACATTGTTAAAGATAGAAAAAAATACATAAAAAACACACCAAGATATTGCATCAACTATTGAATGAAGTGTCATAACAACATCAAAATATATCACATAATGAGCATAATTATGAAGACCTAGATATTTATAATTATGAATTTATTATACGAATTAGGAGGTTTGAAAATGTGTTGTGTTTCAAAACACACTATGCTTATTAACCTACAATTGACAACATACCCAACCCATGTGTTTTTAAACTATGTTATATCTAGGTCCGCAACTCAAATACAAATAACTCCATCGTTAATGTTATTGAGTAAATTGGAATACTTTTCCATAATAGGGGTTACAAAACACAATGTGTTTTGGGTACCATGTTAAGTTCAAGTTACAAATAATGGTATGTTTTGAAACCTGCAATTTTTCATATCCAAACATACTATCATGAAATGATGTTGTTATTTGAAATGGAGACCTGGATATGTATAATTATGAATTTATTGAATGAGAATTAAGAGGTTTCAAAATGTGTTGTGTTTCAAAACACATTGTGTTTATTAACCTAGAATTCACAACATACCCAACCTATGTGTTTTTAAACTACATATATCTAGGTCTACAATTCAAATAAAAACAACACCATTGTTCATGTTATTAAGTCAATTGAATATATTTTTTTATAGTAAGGGGTTACAAAAAGTGATGTGTTTTAGATACCATGTGAAGTGCAAGTTACAAATCACTCTCTGTTTTGTATCCTGTACTTTTTCAAACCCAAACACACTATCATGAAATGATGTTTTTATTTCAAATAGAGACCTAGATATGTATAGTTATGAATTTATTGTGACAAATAGGAGGTTTCAAGACATGTGTTTCAAAACACATTGTGTTTTCTAACTTACAATTCACAATGTACCAAACCCATGTATTTTTAAATTGTGTAAATCTAGGCTTGCATTTCAAATAGAAACAACACCATTCACTTAAACAACTCTTTATATCATTCACTTTAATACAAATTATAAATGGGGAATCAAGTTACAATGAGTAGTAAAATAGTAAAAGCTTGTACTTTAAGATTGAATATTTCCATTCTGTGTTCCTTAAGTCCAAGTTTCAATTTTTAATCTAAAGTTTTCAAATAAGAGAATAAAAAAAGAGGTGAGAAGAAAGTTTTCATAAACCACATAAAATATCCTCCATATATGTCAAAGATTTGGATCATGTGATTAGGGTATCCCAAGCAATGTTAAGGAAGTGGATGCATGTGAATTACAACACTAATTGGAGATATAGATTAGTCTTTAAGACTTCCAACCAATCCAAAGTACCGAGGAAGGAAATTTCACATGGGATCTTTCATTTCATTTGACATTTAACTCTTTCCTCAGGAGTAACCTCAGTATAAGGATAATTGAGGGGTAAATGGTCAAACCTTTGACTATTAGGTCATATGCAATATTTAATAAAGTTGTTATTGAACATCACCATAAATATCAAGTTTCCTATCATTTCCTATCATTTTACCTTTGATATAATAATTGTATGGATGGTTAGTATCCATGGAATAATTATAATTTAATAATGCTATTTTTTCTTTTACATATTTATTCAAAAAATTATAATTTAATAATGATATTTATTCTTTTAGATGTTTCATCATTATTAAACATCACAATAAATATTGATTCCTCTATTGGTGGATACTCATTACTTTCAACAACAACCCTCTTGGTGCACTCAATTGAGGCTTGTTTAGCCTTTTCCATCTTTTTTCAAAATCTTCCTTAAATCTTATTTGGTTTTGTTTCAATATTTTTCTTCTTCCATGTGCACCTCATGAGCTATATTAATTTCTTCAAAAAATTATCTTAACATCTTGCTATCTCCTTTTGGCATGGGTTTTTTTATTTGGAATTTAATTAATCATTTTATTCATCCCTAGTGCCTTTGTCAGACCTACTTTAGTGGTATCATCTTCTTAGGATCCCCCTTCATTCCTTGTATCAACCTGTAGGTTCATAACCCCTCTTATTTACTATAATAGTTATTATTAATAGAGAAATAAATAAAATGAGAGGGGAAACAAATGGTCATAGATCATAGAAAATATGCTCCAAATATATCAAAGATTTGGATTATGTTCAATTAAGATATGCGGGACAATGTTAAGGAAATGGATGCATGTGAATTACAACACTTATTGGAGATATAAATTAGCCTTTAAGACTTCCAACCAAACTAAAGTACCAAGGAAGGAAACACCACACTAGCTCTTTTATTTCATTTGACATTTAACTCTTACTCAAGAGTAACCTTGGGATTTAAGGACAATTGAGGGGAAAGTGTTCAAGCCTTTGACTATTAGGCCATATGCAATCTTTAATAAACTTGTAAGGAATAATAATGTGAAAGAAAATATAAGTTTGAATTAGATTAATGAAATAAATATAGTTAATTTTGATAATTAAATTTATATTTGATAATTACAATAATTTATGAAAATTAAATGAGTGGGTTAGGTGTATTTAGTTTTAGAATTGATGATGAAAAAAAAAGTTTGTTATGTTGTTTTAAATCAATTTATTATTATTATGAATTTACTATTTTGATCCAATGAATGTCTTAGAGTCTAAAGTTGTCTAAGAATCTCCTGGATCAATTCTAACTATCATAAACTTGATACATCATGTAAGATTGATTTGAGTTACACAAGATTGCTCTAATATAATGTGTGTTTGAAAATATGCTCACTTTTCCTCTAGATATCTATGTTAAAGTGGTGTCTAGAGACATTGCTTACGATTTTTTCAACTAGATTAATGAATGTGTTCTCCTAGGTCAAACCCGCTAGCAAATTAAATTAACTATAATGAGAGATATCAAAGAAAACATTCACAAACATGCAAGTGGCCTATATGATATCAATACAAATTTAATTCCTTTATTGCCCTTTAAAATTGAAGTGTGCTCTAGTTAACATGTGTGTGTTTGTGTGTGTTTATTTAAGTATACGTTGATTTTCCTTAAACATCGTGGCATTATAACATCTTGCATGGAATATGTGCTAGGTTGGTTCATAACAACCAATAGAAGGGGGCAAGAAAATTGGAATTTAAATTTCTACTGTTGGGATTTAAGGATTATGCTTATGCTTCTCAAGATCAACTTGAATCAATATTGAGACATGTAGAAATGATCTACAATAACAAGGTAGTGATCTTTGAGGGGGGAATAAATGTATGGAAATAAGTGTTAACAAGGATAGGGATAAGTAGATAACAAATACATGGAAATATGCATGCAACAAGGTACAATGAAGATGGATAGAACCATGAACTAAACATGAGAATGTGTCACTTGTCAATATATTGTTGCACTAAGACATTCTCATCAATTTGGGGTTAAATGGGAAATGGTATGGATATAGAAACAATTAATATCTTAGTGAAAATTGAGTCACTAATTAATTGACTAATGTGGATGGTAACTTGTTTATATGCCACAACCAAATCAACTTAAGATCTAAGTGAGAACCAAGTTTGGAATTTGATACTAACCATTCCTATGAATTGAAAATTTTGTTGACAATGTAAATTTTCATTACCTATCATTTTACCTTTAAACAAAAATCTTAAATTGGTAAAACCCTTTACGAAGTGATTTCTCATTCCAAAAAATATTCAAGGCATTGAATTTACACAATAAAAGTAGTAGTATCACATTGCATGATAAACACAAAACTATAAAAAGTTGATTCACTAATGTAATGGTCATTTACAAAATTGTTAGTCATACCCTCTTTACCACTCATAAGTTATTAGAAATAATATGCAATTTAATTCATTGTGAAGAAAAGAAAATGAAACAATCTATTTTAAATAGAATTTTGAGCATTAAAGTTTGTATTAATACCAAGATTATGTGCCTTTTTACATATGCATTTCAACACAGTGTGTTTGGGTATGACAAAGTGTAGGTTATAAAACACAATGCATTTTGAAGCATGCAATTTGTTATAATAGGTAGTGTGTGCAATGTGAAGCATGCATTGTGAAGGTTAAAAACCAAAGAATGTTTTGACACCTCAAATTTCTTATAAGATATTCATAATTATCACTGTATTTTATAACCTTGACCGAACTGAGCCCAAAGAAAGAACATTAAATTGCTGCTCAAAACATTGTCTGAATAACCATACAACAAAGTTCCTACAAAAATCACCATTGACATAAGAAATAAATGACGAAAACAACACAAATGACTACTATATAAGAAACATATGTCATAGCATTGATGAAATGACTACTCATATAAATATAATTAAAACCCCTCTAATTTCCATAAAGTCTTAAGTGGTTGCTCTAATTGCTTACTATGTTTCCCTTAAATTCTATATATTGGTCGATTCCCTAGATTAATACTAAAATATCTACATAGTTGATTCACAATTACCAAGTTCACCAAACATATACATACAAGTCTTCACTTTAACTTGGATGATATATTTAAGGAAAAAAATAGGATTTTGTGAAAAAAGAGTGCACAAAAAAATCATGACCAAGACTTTGAAATTCATTAATACAAGATAAGAACAAGAATAATGCTATGAAGCAATGTATGTGAGGAATCTATTGTACATATAGAATTCTCCAAATGTTTTATTAAAAGAAAATGACATGACTATTTACATTGAAGACTAAACACAATATTTACAAGGGCTCTACTAGTGCCCCACAATTGCTCCACCATAACAATGTGAGCCAGGGCAACAATAACTAGTTGACATTAGGATTGACATGGTCATGCTCAACATTCAACTCAATGGCTCGCTAGATGGTAGTGACAATGACATTAACCTCCAAGTGTCTTGTTGCCTCATTCCACATTTCTGCCTCGAATTCCTTATGCCCACCCCTCATTCTCACTAGTTTGTTTAGCTCTGCTATATCCTTAGCACATTGCCCAAAAAAAACCCGTGAAGGAATCCACATATGTAAGCAAATTTGTGAATTGTATTATTTTTCTTTCCTAGGGGAGAGGATCCAATAGTTGAACACCCTAATTTTGTGCTTCTCAAAACCCTCTGTGGAAATTTCAAATCACTCCCAATTTTTTACAACTTACTTGGCAAGTCCCCTACTTCTAACTAAGGTTTCAGGGCCACATCATCAAATATGATGCCACATCAACATGCTTTTTGTCAAGGTGTCCAAAAGGCCCAAAAAAATTGAGACCGATACTTGTGCATCTAAATCATGTTTTATTGGGAACTGATGTGGCATCACATGATTGTTTGCTTTTTAGATCTAGGGAATACATTTCATTTAATTATCAATAGTCATCATTAACACTAACAACTTTAAAGTCACAACTATTGGTCCAATATTGTTAAAAACATTGAACATTTTATAAATAAATGCTATCACAACTATTGGAACATGCTCAAATACTGGATCGTTTCCCCTATATTCTCTATAATTATTTTGGATACAATTAAAATGTGATTGAGGAAAATTGCAAGATTTATCTCATCACATTCTTGTTCCCAAAAGGGTTAGGAGTACGGAGAAAAATAAATAAAATGAATTAAAATTTATGTTTGAGCATATATATCTATATGCACCTCATCTCCTGATCAGATAAGAATGATGGTAGATGGTTTAGCTATCTCTTCCCCTAGATTGGGTGGGGATTATAGTTGCGCCGATCTCCCCCAACTCTATTCCCTACATCGAACTGATGGGTCATTGCCCCTGATCCTACTGGTCCATAGTTCATCGATCCAATCTTAACAACTATTGCTACTAGGGGAGGGAGAAATATTGTTGATAGAATTTGCATTATATTTATTCCAATAACTAAATCATAGAAACATAATAACTATTTTTCTTATGTATACAATAAAAAGACAGACTAAAAAATATCATTGAAGGAAATAGGCAGAGAGGCAGAGTATACATCTCGCTGTATGTTAAAGTTGCAAATAACAAAGCAAACTCTCATTGTTGGCAACATTTGGTAAATAGTAAGTTAAATCTAGTAGATTGGGCCAAACCCCTTACTTTGGCAACTTAGCTGGTAACAAACGACTGTGGGGTGTAACCCCTTGGCCTTAAAGGGGTCAGCCACTGTGGTATGTCCACTGCCTTATGTTTACCCCTGAAGAAAATGAAAAAGAACAGTATCAGTTTTTAATTAGATTATATTGCTACAGTTTGTGAAATATATATAAAATAAAATAAAGCGTGCCTATGTAGTAGCAATATTTAGAAGAAACCAAAAAAAAAAATAGTTTAGTAATGCTAGACCCTGTATATGGGTGTGCAGGGACTATACATCAACTGCAGCATCAAATGTCACAACTCCAACCCTCGTGAATTTATCTTTCTTTGAAGTGTAGAATAGGGAGAGAATAAATATAATGCAAATGACTATTCTACCAGCATGTCCATCATTTTAAAATTCCTGCTTCTTTTTTAAAACTCTCGTCCATTCGGCTCTGTCCGTCTATTTATTTCGTCTAATCTGCCATTATCATGTCATCGTATGGGGATAGTTTTATATGTTATCATAGACGTGTTTTTGATGCGAGAAACGGGGCAGTTAATTCACATGGGAACGAAATCCCTCAAACGGCAGATCTGGAAACGCAACGGGAGAGGTGAAGTTAAGAGTGGGGGAAAAGGAAGGGTGAGGTTAAAGGTGGGCTCACGGCTCTAGGAACATTAGAAATTTGTTACAATAATTTACAGGTGTGCAGACGGGTTGTCAAGATCCGCAGAGGTTTGACTGCCAAAATAACTAACAGAACCAAGAGTATGGCTGATGTGTATGAAGCTTTCTTTTAATTTTCTAGAAAATTGGTGTCTAAGGTTCCAAAAGATGATCCCAATGTTGTTGTGGCATAAAAATGGACCAGTATGCAATGGTGGCATTTAAAGAGTCGAAGAACTCTCTAGCGAAACGAGGCATATCTAAAGGTTTTAAAAGATTCTTTGAAATTAAAAGAGAATTTTATATTTCAAGAAAATAGTTACGAAGAGAAGCATAGGAGTCGGTCAAAGTCTTCATCTGAAAATTTTATCAATTAGAGGAAGGTGGTTAGTAGGCAATCTGTTAACTCTTTTAAATCTTGTCATAAAATAAAATAAAAGAAACTCTTGGCATTCCCATCTCAAAGGCTTATAAATACAATTGTAATTGTTGTTTACAAAGGGATTTTTTAATTTTTTTTTGCTGGGAGCTATGTATAGGGGTGGGAGGAAAAAATGATTTTGGTATTTGTACAAAGAGAAAGTCTGTGAGCTTTCTAATTTTGGGGACAGAGTAAAGCAAAGTATTTTTGATCTATGAGTTAGTGTGCATTCTTTATGTTGTTAATTGTTCTATTTTTCAATTTATAATCTTTTCTCTTAATGTTTCAGAGATGTTTCATTACAGTTAGTTTTCTTCGCTTAAATAAGTTTCCTACATATATTTGAGTGGGGAATCTGTGTGTTCTTTCTCTCATTTTTCATAATCTATATCAAATACTTTTTAATTACTTGCCTTTCTTGCTTTCTGGTGAAAAGCATACCCCAAAAAACCCAAATTTACCATATGAGGGAGTTGTACCTCTAAAATTCAGAGGATCACTAATTCAATAGTGATATCTCCAACTGTTGGTCTGCTTATTGTTGCTCGTTTGCAATTTAAAGTCAGTTTTGCAAGACAAAGATACAATGACAAATCTATTTACCAACAGTAGCCAAGACCAGTTTTAATGAATGGTGACCTCTAGAAATTGATGATATCATCTAGGATTTTAGTACTCTTCTCAAAATTTAAGCTTCTATTTAACTTAGTAGTTATATTCTCTAGTTCCTTCCTTAAGGAAACAATTTTAGATTCTAGCTTCTCATGGTTTTCGTCCTTTGTCTTTAGCTAGATTCTCATTTGATCTTCTATCGGTTTTGCCTCCTCTAGTTGAATCTTTAGGCTAATGATACTATTTTTTGATACCTCAAGGCTTTGTGACAATTTTTCTCTTGAATCACAATCCTCTTCTTCATATTTCTAAAGCTGTAACTTTGTTTCAAATTCCTTTTCTTAAGCTTCTTGATTTCGCTTAATGCACAAATGAGTTCTTCAAGATCCACTTCTCTATCAATTTTGACATTTTCTTCCTCTTTTGAATCTATCTTTTCTTTTCCCTCTCTTACAAAGTTATCTCCATCTTCAAAGATATCATTCCTTGTTTCTATTGTCATGAAGAGAGTTTACACTATCTATGATACTTCCATTGAACTTTTTTGAAATGAGCTACTATCCCCTTTGGAATAAAGGCTTTTCTTGTGCTTATGGAAGTTCTTCTTTTCATGTTTACCTTGTGTGTAGCCCTTTTTGTATTGACGATGTTTGCTCCCTTTCTTTATGTTATGATCTTCTTCATCATCACTACTATCATTTTCTGCATGTTGACACTTAGCAACAAAATATCCTACTTTTCCACAATTAAAGCATTTAAAGGGTACCTTATCTTTGTATTTACCAAATCCTTTTTTAAGCTTTCTCACAAAATGAGCTTCCTTTGCATCTGATTCATTATTGGAGCTATAGATTGATTCAGGCTCTTTATTATTTACCTTCTTTGAAGCTTTAAAGGTAGCTTCTCACTTTGATGACTTCTCCTTTTCAATTCTCATCCCATATGCCATGAGGATCCTGTAAAATTCATCTATAGTTACTTTATCTAGGTTCTTCATTTCTTCAATGGCTAATTTTTTTGCATCAAACGTTAAGGGGAGAGACCTCAACACTTTTTTCACAACCGTTGAATCTCCAACCTTTTCACCAAGTCCTTTGATGGTGTTGAAAATTTTATCCATGTGAAGGAGATAGGCTGCAATATTTTCTTCATCTTTCATTTTCAAGCTCTTGAATTGTATTCTATGGGTTTGGAGCTTAGCCTTCTTAACTTTCTCATCACCTTCATAGATGTTTTTATGTTTGTCCCATATTTATTTTTCTAAGTCACAACATGCATTACCTTGACAAACTTTGATTCAGAGAAACCACACAAGATAACATTCATGGCTTTTGCATTGTTTTCACTAGCCTTCTTTCTAGCCTGATTTGTCAATGGAGATGTTGGAGCTCTATATAACCATTTCTATTGATTTCCAAATTTCAAAGCCAAGATCCATTAGATAATTTTGTATCCTTATGATCTAGAATGCATATTTTGTTCCATTGATCAGACAATGGAGATCTATTTGAGGAGAAACCTTTTGACTAGCCATTTGTGAGATCTTGAGGTCTACCTTCTAGTGGTTAGACTATCTTTGAAGGAACCCGCTTTGATACTAATTGATGAAAATACACTTATACTAAGAGAGGGGGTGAATTAGTATAAGATACTATTTTACTTATTTAAAATTTAACAACCATAATAATAGCAATCACACAAGATCTAGAAAATAAGAAAGCACAAGAATTAAATGGAAACCCTTTCAGGAGAAAACCACAGAAAGATTATTTGGATCTACTATCCAAATCTAGCCAATAATAAAATTCTCTTACAAAGATTTGTAGACACCTTGAACCCACTGAAGAAACCAATCCCCACTACTAAGCACCAACTTAGCAAGAGACAACAATCTATTCTTTTAGGAGGCACTAACCTCCAAAGTTTTTTCCTTCTTGAATATTGCTTCTTCAAATGACTGACAATATTTTAAATCTTCTTCATAAAATCTGCTTTGAATGATCAAACATTTATTTTTCTCTCCATAAAATTTTTCATTTGTTTGAATGTGAAAAATTTATTCCACACACACCAACTCCAACTTCTCTTCTCTTGTTTTATATGGTCCCCTTATGGACTTCATGAAGGGAGGCGATCTTTCCCAAGGGAGTTGTCTTTTTAAAAAGGAGGCATCCCTTCTTTTTATTTATTTATTTTAAATGGGATGACTTGTCCCTATACTTGGACACCAAGGCAAATGGGGTTGACCAACCCAAAAGTTCAAACAAAATATTTTTCTTTTAATTTATTTTTCTTTAGTAATTCTACATAATTTGTCTCTTTTGACATTAATAATAAATTATCTGGGCATTAGTTCTCCTTTCACATCAATGACAATATTTTCCAATAGTCTTCCATCTTTCACATTGCTCATTTCTTCTAAATTCTAGACATCTCAATCAACTCTACAAAAGAATAGTATCTAAAAATTTGTTTCTTTTTTAAGATTTTGTAGAATTCTTTCATTCCTCTTTTCCCATGCTACTCCTTTGCCTCACCATTCATCTTCCATTTTCTTACCTACTTGCTATTTTGTAGTAATTTGGTTCACATGTTTGAAACCCACCTTAATAAAACCAATTTTTCCTCACTTTTCACAATGTTACAAAAAATATATCTTGAGCTTAGACAACCCAAATTCACCTTTCACTATTGAAATATCTAGCTTGCTTTCTCTTACTATCAAGGTTTCCTAAATTCTTGTCATGTGAGAGTTTGGTCAAGTTGATATGATATATTTTTGAAGTTGGTAGAGTTCTCAATGGGCAGGGGAAATTTCGTGGGCATTATTTGGGTGATATAATGTTTAAAAAACCAATAAGTTCCTTGTTTAAATCTCCCAATTTTTTTGGCCAAAATTACAATTTGGATACATTGAACTAGAAGAATATTTTGTGAATACTGATTTAAAATTTGCATTCCTCTATTAAAATTATTTAGAGCTATATTTTATTTTACAAACAACTACTATCATTCAAAACATTAGGTTTGTTCATAGTTTCCCTTAAATTTAGATCTTAAGAAAATATTAGGGCATGGTAATATTGACTAATAAGTTCATAATTCTAAATCTTTTGATAATGATTCCCTAGGAAATATTTAAGTTGGTTTAAATATCTTGATGTTCATCAAGATTTTATAATAATCTTTAACAAAATAATGGACTAGGTTAGCACCTTGTTAAATTTTAAACATAGTTACATTTTTAGTGTTATTTTACTAGTTAAGTACCCTATTAAATTTTAAACATAGTCATACTTTAAGTTCTAATTTAAGTTTGTAGACTGTGAGGTTCCATCCAAACTTGTATATTTCTAACGTCCAAGTCCAAATTTACAATCTCCTAATGATCCTTGTATGCTTATGTTGGATGTTAAAGTCTTAAAACATCATATTACACATTTTAGAGTTTGTAAAATTTTCATGGATTTTTAGTTTTTTGGATTCTAAGTCTGAATTCCCAATGTCATGATGTGTTCCATGACCCTCCCTATTCTTAAAAAAGTAACATATGCTTGCTAATTTGTGGTATATTCTTGGACTTCTTCCATCCTCCTTTTTGGTTTGAAATTCTAATGTCCTAACAAACCCTACAAGTTTAAAATTTATTTATTTTTATTAAGAAAGTTGGCACCTTTAGTGGTATTTTTTGGGATTTCATTAACTATTTTCAATTCATAATTTTGATCCAATGTTAAAATCCTTATGAAACATGTCAATTATAGAGAAAAATACTAATTAAATTTTGATGTTTCTTTCAATCAACCATTTGAACTTAAAAATTAATTGGTTTTATAAGTTGGATTGATGACTTCCCAAGCTAGATCCATGAAGTGAAACTTTCAAAGAGTCACTCCTCCTTCCAAGATCAATTCATCATTAGATCAAGTGTCAAACATAGACCTAGATGAATTCAAGACAAGGATGTATGGTGACCACCCAATTGAGTGGGTGAAGTGTATAGTAAAAAATAAATAGAACAAGCCACTAGGTTCTTGTTTATGGTGGTTTTAGCACAACCAAATTTTATTAGAACAATAGATTGCTCTAATCCTCTTGAAAAGAAGGAAATATAGCTCCAAGGTTCCTTTCCAATCAAGTCTTGACCATGTGGGATAACTAAGCGGTCTATGTGATTTGTTAATAAGAGGGATTTTTTGGGTAAATCAAATCTTGAAACAAAGAATCAATCGAATTGCTCAGATCTATTTGAAAGAATAACCCAGTTTGTGAAAACACATAGATCTGGAAACCTCTACTTATTTTATTCAATTATGGAACTAGAATATTATGAAACTTGACAAATATCCATGTATATCTTAAATTTATTCCCAAAGGAAGATCAAAATATTTTTAAGGTTGGGAAATGATTCTAACTAACATTTGCACAATGATACAATTCATCGAAGTTCTCAAGTATGCAAGGTTAGATGAGATCCATAAACTAGCAAAATAATGGTCAATATTTCACACAATCATCCACCTTACTAATGCAATCATCTAACAAAATCACTTTAATATATTTTTTAATTACATGAAATAAAACCATCATATTTCATACACAGATTTGAGACACAATTCTATGAAAAGATCAATATGAAAATCTTATATCTCACCAAGTTATTCATTGTTAGAGAAATCAAAAGAAAAATATCATTATTGAGATCAAAACATCGATTATAATAACAACCGCAATCCTTTAATTAATGTTCAAATTTTAAAAATTAAAAAATTAGTAGGGAAAACCATATTGAATTTGCATAAGTTTGCTAAAATGATTCAATGTATAACCCCCTAAAACATCCCAAGAAGAGGCACATATAGCCACCTTTGGGCACCCTAAAATTTTGGATCTAAAAATAGTTTAACTAAATCCTAACTCTAGTGACTATATTTAAACTAAAACTAAGCATTAGTCACAAATTGAGTGGAAAACCTTAACTCTACTTTACAACACATCAACTCTTGAGTTGATTTATTATAATCATTTAAAGAATAAATAATTAAACTACTAGACAACTTTCAAATTGGTCGAGTTTATAGGGCATCATGTTGGCCCAAAAGAATCCTCCAAAAAAGAAGTGATTGCTTCTTTAAAATTGTTCACATTGATCAATTTTTTTTTGGAATTTCTAAATTTCTACCTTAGTTTTCATCATTTGATCAATGTATTCATCTGTTATTTACTAATGAAGAGAATTTGTAAACTCCTAAATTATTTAAGCTACTCAGCGCATGAATAAAGGATTTTCCCAAAAATTATAAGAAAGATCTTTAATAAATCCCTTTATTCTAGTCATTACCTTATTGGCTAAGTTTTTACTCTTATTTAGTTTGGCCTTGCATTTGTTTAATGTTTTCCCTCTATGTTTACTAGATTTCAAGCATTTTTCTAGTAATTCTTGATCTTCTATATAAAAAATTCCCAAGCGAGCTAACTCAATAGAGGATATGGTCCTCTTTCTCTACAAAATTGGAATATATTTTTTCCACATTGAGAGGTATTCATCTGTTTTGGTTTCCATTTATATTTATAAACTTTCCTCATCGTAGATGTTGTGATAGGATTTCAATAATTCCTTTATTAACTTACCTACAAGGGTTTGTAACCCTTCTCTCCATTCTTTCATTGCTAAGATAGCACCTTCTAGGTTTGGTTGTTGAGTCTCTTTATTCAGGGCTGCTAGCAATGTGGGGGCAAGTGTAGTTGAGTCAATAAGGAAAACCAATGATGTATATATGAAGTTAATTGTCCAACTTTAGTTTTATGTTCTTATTTTTTTTTCTCATCCTTCTTCAATTCACTCAAGTATAGTAGTGAAAACTAATTGCAATGATTGTTTTTCCTCTTCTTTGGTTACTCCCTAAATTCACTCATTGTATGTTGTAGTCCACTAGCCGTGTCATTTATCCTCAGGCTTATCTACCATAGGGGTGGCTACTTGTGCCACTTTTCTTCCTTTTTAATCCATTGATATAATGGAGAGTCTCCTAGCATTTTTATCGATTGGTTGTGCCTTGAATACTTCTACTAAAGAAGAGAAATATTCCTCCTTTTGGACATAAGTTCTTGATTTTTTTTGTATAATATGATTCAACCATACTAGAAGACTTTCATCCCCCTATATGTGGAGGTTTAAGAGGAGAAGGAGGGGGAATCACACTCACATCATCAATATTTCTTGATGAGTGTGGTAGACGCACAAGACTATTGCAAGATGGTGTGTCCCTTGGTCTTCTCCATGCAGTGCAATGCTTGGGTTCGTGACATGGCTTAACTACCTCCTATGGATCTTGTATAAATCTAGCAGTTGTATTGGGAATTAATAGGTTGATCTTTTGGTGCAACAATAACAACCAATGTAACAATTGGTAGTAGAGCTAGGTTACAGGTTTGAACCCCTCTCTTGCGCTGGGGGGGTTGTTGCAATATGGTGTGTCCCTTGGTCTTCTCTATGCAGTGTAGTGCTTGGGTTCTTGACATGGCTTAACCACCTATAAATCTTGTACAAATCTGGTGATTGTATTGGGAATTAACAAGTTGATATTTTGGTGCAACAACAACCAATGTAACAAAGACAATTGAGAGGAGGGGTGAATCAGTTGTACATTGAAACATTCATATCCTCATTAACCTTCAAACCCTTTTTATACATCAACATGAATGTAAACATTTAACTGAAACATCAACACATCAACAACCATACACAATAGAACACTAGATTTATGTGGAAAACCCTAATCATGGAAAAACCACAGTGAGGATTAACTCACATATATATGAATAACAACATTGAATATATTAGGCTCATTGTCGGAAGGGCTCACTGCCCAAGGACTCACTATTTGAAATAGAAGAGAATAGAAGAAGATTTTTACAAGGAGGTTCACTACCTCAGAGCAATAAGAAGATCCACCACAACTCTACACCATCTGCAACCTTTAGTTCAATGCCTTCAACAACTTCAGGCACACTAAAAATGTAGACACCTTCGGCTTACTGCTTCTTGTAGCCTTAGGTGTTTAAGGTCACACTTAGATTACAAAACATGATCACATTCACATATTTTCACAGCACTCAACACACCACTAACATCTCCAAAAATTGAACTTGATTATACATCCTCTATGACCTCAAACAATTTTGTTTAGGTTGTCCTCAATGAAATGTATGCACCTAAAATGTGCAACCAACAAATAGTTCGACACCAAACACTTCCACAGTAGAATGAAGTGAAGGAAAACCACACCAAGGGTTAACCAAGAACCAAATTCACATTGACATGCTTCAACATGCTTCCACAAACCATGAAGCACATCCATAAGTAACACTAACATGCCAAGTCGATCAAATCTATATAAATGCTACCAAACAATCAATTCAATCTTCACCAAGTTCAAAAAAATATTGTGGCCATGAAGCAACATCACACAACATACTAAAATATTCCAACATCATCAGCATATTCAGCAACACTTTCACAACCACTTGAAACTAAGAACACTTAACATCATGTGCAACCAGCCACATTGCCACAGATATACAACTATCTAACCAACCTTGTGGAACAACTGAAAACACCACACTGTAAGGGACTGTAGGTACAAACAATATTAGCATAAATTCCTAAATTTTCAAGAAAAGAAACCTCAATGCAAAGAAATGTGAAGCAATTCCATTTCTCCTAGACAACCTTCTTCACAGGCAAAACACTGTCAAACACAACTTCCACTGCTACACAATCCAAAACCTGAAACTCTAGATATAATACCTCTGAACACCTCTAATAATCTCATCCAAACAACACAAACATATCTTCAACCATGAAGAAATGTGGAGCACAATGAAAAACACAACTCTATCACCATGTATACTCTTTATTTAAATTTTCTCAAAAGCACTTGGAAACTAAGTGAACTAGTTGCATCAACAAAACCTGCTCAACACCACAAACACCTTCTCATCAACACCGCACTAAAGATTTCAACAATATCCCCATATACAATACCAACAATTTCCTCATCTATAACATCTTCTCAACACCACGCTAGAGGATGATATAGGTTTTCATCAATGACAACACTAATGACAACACTAAAGACAACATAGTGTAATAATCTCCATGTTGACATCAATGAAAATATGGCAAAAATCTCCAAAAATCTCCCCTTTTTTCATTGATGGAAACACTAGCTCTAAAAAACTATCAACAACAAAATAAACCTTATGATGGAAACACCATCTTACAAAAGCAACCCTGCATCAAGCAACACTCCCCCTTACTAAAACACTTCTTATATTTCAGAATTCCATGTTTTTTAGTCTTCTCTCCCCCTTTGACATTAATTATTTCCTTGTGTTTTTTAGACTTCACTCTCTCCCTGCTTTTTAGACTTCTCTCCCCCTTTGACATCAATGGAAAAGGGAAACACCTTTAAACTTCACTTCACAAAACACCTACAAGAAACTCTCTCTGACTTTCTTCACTACTCTTTTTTTCTTGTTCTCTCTCTTCACTTCTCTCTCATGATATATTCTCCCCTTGACTTCACCAACCAAATACACCACTACCTACTCCCCCTTAGAGGCAGCCTTCATCAGTCCAAGAAAAGGAATGTATCTTGAATAGATCACCTGGATAGATGCACCAAATCATGCATCTAGTTGAAAGGAGGGGAAATAACCCCTAGCTTCTACTTGAGATACTCAAATGCATCTTTTGGAAGAGCCTTTATGAAAATGTCTACTGTTTGATCCTTTGTAGGCATATACTCCAACTTCACTTTATTCTCAACAATTTTCTCTCTTAGAAAGTGATACTGGATAGAGATATGTTTTATCCTTCAATGCATTACTGGATTTTTGAAATATTGATATCACTTTTATTATCACACAAGATATGAATAGGTTCATCATACGATACTTTGATAATGTTTGCTTCATGCACAACACCTATGTTCAGAAAGAGGTTGCTACAATACATTCTACCTCTGCAATAGATAGTGACATTGACTCCTGCTCTTACTCAACCAAGAAACCAATCTACTTCCAAGAAAGCACCTCCACTTGTACTTCTTCTGTCATCTACATACAACCTACCCAATCTGCATCTTTATAAGCACTCAAAGAGAAATCAATATCCCTAGGATACCATAGACATTTTCACTACTGTCACATGTGATTCTTTAGGATCTTCTTCAAATATTTCCACAAGACAAAATGCATGCATGATATCGAGTCTAGTAGCAGTTAGATATAACAATCCACCAATCATGGATCTGTACTTTCTTTAATCTATCTCAGGAGATTCATTATTTTTTATCAACTTACAACCAGTAACCATGGGAGTACATACTAGTTGAGAGTCCTACATTCCAAATGTCTTTAACATTTCCTTGACATACTTTAATTGTGAGATAAATATACATTTATCAAATTTACTGATTTGTAGCCCAAGGAATAAATTCATCTCCCCAAACATTGACATTTCAAACTCATTTTGCATTTCCTCCAAAGATTATGTCATCAACACACACAACCACAATCAAGATTTGATCTCTCTCAACCTTGAAGTAAATATTTCTATTTGTGATACCCTTTTTAAATCCTTGTTGCAATAAGTACTTATCCAAGTTTGCATACCAAGCTCTAGGAGCCTGTTTGAGTCCATATAAATCTTTCTTCAATTTGCAAACCATATCAAAATCTATCTAATAAATCAAATAAATCAAGTCTATCTCTAAAGTCATCCATTTAAATTAAATAAATCAACTTTATTTAATTTGATCTTATCATTATCCCCCTTAGCTAAATAAATCAAATATTTATTTAACTAAATCTTTATCATTTTCCATCTCCTTTTTTATTTAGTTTAATCCATAAATCTAAAGCAAAAAGGTCAAATCACCTAATCCTCTTTTAAATTAACTAAATCAGGATTAAATCTAATCTAATGCATGCCACATTCTCTAGATTTTCCCACTTGCACAAATAAAGGATTTTAATTAATTTATTAAATCATCATTTTCCCTCAACAAGGCATCTTTGGAGAATATTCCCTGAAGTTTGAATTCAAATCAAGTTGACTTGTCCCTTCCAACATAGCATTAATTCTCCTCTTACATGTCCCCCACTTGGCATTTAAGCCCCTTTTTCTCCCTCCAACAAGCCAAATTTGAAATTTGAAAAGGCCACCTAATGTCATTTATTGGCACATTGACCAAAAATTGCACATCCTCCATCCACTCACATTTAGACAAGTGGCTCCTTCCTATTGGTTGAATTTTTATCCCACATTTTACCCATTTTCTTCTTCTCTCATCAAAATCTTCTATAAATGGAGAGGCCATCCTTCATTCAATCATCCACAATTTGAGCAAAGTTATTATACTTCAATTTTATCTTAGAGCTTTGGAATTTGCATCAAATCCATCAATTGTAGCTAGGTTATTGCAAGTTTTCTCCATAGAAGGCATTTGAAGCAATCACCAAGTGGATCACAATCATCAAATCTTCATCAATCCTCTTCATCACATCATTAGAGTTGGGAAAGTGTAAAGACCCAATTAATTTTTAACCGAAATACCACTATATTTTTTTTTTCAAGTATTCATTCACAAGTATACTCGAGAACTTCTATCCATACAGGACAGATATATCATCTGTCCATACGGAACAGGAATTCACTTCATCTATTCATATGGAATAGGAATACATCTATTCATATAATCGGAATAGGCATCCACCTAAACGAGGTAGGCATCTATCATATGATAGGTACATGCTCTGGCTAGAGTCTTGAACTCATTGGGATCATCTAGATCCTAAGTTGCTTCCCTGATGACCACACTTTCTTCCAAAAGTGTACCAAGGTCGTCGTCCTCAGGGGTATGTAAATTGTAATTCTAAACTTGAAACCCGCCTCGGAATTTAGCCTAATGGCCTCGAGGTATCAAGCAATTCATACGGGATTCTTCTGAGTATATTTGTATGTATCTTAGTTGATTATCTCTTATAACTAGTTATGTGATCTCTCCATCCCTAAACCCCATCCCCGAATGCCTGAGTACTGGGGGCATCCTTCGCTTCCCAGACTGTCTGCATACCTTGCTTCCAAATGGGATCAAGGCGTAAAATATGTAGTTATGTTTTCTAGGCTATGTTTATGTGAACTGTTATAAAGCGGGTACACAACCCTTTCTAGGGTTTTCATTTTCCCTAGACAGTTCCTCTGCGGTTGCTACCCACGATGGGAAGCATGGATAATAAACGATTACCTTGACCATTTATTGTTTATCTATTAACATTCATCTAACCCTACTCCCTAATGATGTTCATCTCCCTTGACCCATTTAAATTATTTCCTAATAATTTATCCACATGATTTTATCTTTGAGTTAGAATTACATTTGCACCACTGAAAATTCCTAAGTTACAATTTTCTAGGTTGTCGCTAGCGGATTTGATTCATTTTTGTTTTATCTTTTTAGATTATCGATCCAAAGGGGATTTCCCTTCCTTTGGATTTTAAACAACCCATGTTCCTTATTTCTCCCCGGCGATTTATAGGGATGATGCCACAGACGTCGTTATTGCAGCTATGTTAGGCTATAGATGCAGTAGCTCAAGCGCGACGGCTTTACCCGTAAACGTGAGCCAGAGGCATCGTTAATACTGAACGCTGCTAGTTTTGTTTTCCTTTCTTTTGATTAGTTTCAATCTATGTCTAACATACTTAATCTTAGTAAGAAATTAAACACATAATGCATGGTAATTTTAACCATATTCATTAAAAAAAAAAAAAATTTAAAGAAACAACATGATTAAATAAATCAACGAGCATTGGTCAACAATTTATAGTAAGTTCTAATCTTAGTAACTTAAATACCCTAGATTTTAAAAGAATTATTTAACCATTTATCACTCATAAAAGAAATTCCCATGCAACGTAATTAAGTGAGTACTTAAATTAAAGACATGCATTATTTTTGAGAAATTTCATAACATATACTGTTCCCTACTTTCGTTATCGAATGTATACAAGAAATCACTTTTACCTAGAGTTAAATATCTTCAAGAATTGTTGCAAGGATTATTGTTCTACCTTTCAACTCATATCTCTATCATCTAGATAGTTTATGTAGCATTAGGATATGAAAATTTCAATGTAATGAAGTAACTATTCATCACTAACTGGGGTTATCCAAAGGAGTTCTTATGTTGTCTATTCCGTATAGAAGTTTATCTTTGGGTAAGAAGAGGTTTCATTTTCTCTATGTTTGAATCTAAAGAGCCTGGACCAAACTAAAATAAAAGAGAGCTTGAATGCTTCAATATGACCAATCGAAGAGTAATAGTAATAATGTTTAGGAAAATTTTATTTATCTATTTATTTGATTTATTTGATTTGTCTAGGGTTTGGCTAATTATAGTTAGGAGAATTTTATCAATATTATTACATTTTTATTTATTTTTTTAGACTAGCGATATCTTTAAATTGCAAATTTCTATTCACACTAGATAGCAATTACACATGGATTATATCATATAAGGAAATATATACCAAATTAACATATAATTATTATGAAATAAAAGTTAAGGGGCAATTATTAATATCTCAGATCAATGCCTATCATTATGCACCAAATCAAATACCAAATGGAAAGGTAGCATGGACCATTAATTCATCTAACATATTTGAGTAACCAAATTTACATGGTCTTATCTTACGACACCTAGGGAATTAAATACCGCTTAACCTAAAATTAAAGCATTAATTGCCACTTAGCCCAAGATATTTAGATTCTACTTAATAGTCTTTTGTCTAGATTTCTAACTTCATATGTTAAGGTATTTAGAGGTTTCTTGTTAAGCTAATTCTGTAACAAATTTCTTTCATGAAATTTCTTAAATACCAACTATAATAACATTAACAACAATACAACAAATCGTATCCAAAAATGTATATATATATATCCTAGAGAAATTAGTGAGGCAATAGAGACAATCAGAATCATTCAAATAAAAGCATGTCTTACACTAAATTTTTCAGCATGTATTGTTGACAAAAAGATATATATATTTTTGACACAATACCTCTTTTTTTTTGGTTTATTTATTAAGAATGAAGTCTATTACAACTTTCATGGATATTCCAATTATCCCTTTGCATAAATTGCACACATTCTACTTATAGAAGAGTGACAATGTTTATAACACATAGGTGATTACTATAGTCAATCACTCTAACACATTCTCTACGGACATCTAGATATGACAAAGGCATCTAAATAAGCGTGGAAGTGAGTGAAATAGTAAATAGAGCCATAACATTCTGAAACAAAATTGGACGCCTAAAATAGTTAAATTGTAATCCAATTAAGGGTGATTCATTATCATTGAAAATGTAATTTACCAAACAAGAATTACTGAGTGTGCATTCGATGTCCTTTGTCAGAATAATAATACCACAGTTAAAATCTTCTAAATAAGAACAAGCATAGTGAATGGCAGAATAACCTTTGTTCTTTTTAGCAACGTGATAGGAAATGACCATAGAGTTTCTAGCTAAATTGAAGTTATTCTTAGATGCAACGCTTCTTGCATAACTATATTCTTTTGCTTTATCCTAGCTGATTTATATAATCTGTACCATTCTCTATCTGATATGGTCTGCGCATGTTTACAAAGGGCTCAACATTTTATAATTACTTGTGTAGATATATATATGACAGAGAGACATACACAGTAATCAAAGTGAATGGGTAGGTTACCTACTTGTGTGCGTTGATTCTTGGGAGAGATCTAAAGTGAACAATGTGCCCAGATTGGCTCTCCACCTTCCTGAAGTCTGAAATCGAATATCTCTCTGGAGTCTCTCACAGAACGGTCTATTGCTCTCCCCAAAACAGAAGTCCATTCCCTCGTTTTATAGATATAATGCATTAAATTCATTGTAAACTGTAGAACGTGGTTAGATCTATAATTTATTGTGGCAGTTGAATCATAACCCATGTGAAAGATATGGACGAACTGAGGTGATTGAATTCGGCGTTGGACGGCTGGCTTGGCGTGCTAGCACATGTTAAATTCCTTTTTATGCGTAGTAGCTCAGAGTAGGTGGATTTTTTTGACTTTAGAAACTTCTGAGCTGATCTGATTGAAAATGACTTGGGAGGCATGGGTGAAAGTGTCTAATTTACTACCATTACTTGCTCAATTGATTATCGAGTTAGTTGTTATTTGATTTAATTTTTAAATTGATGATATTAGTTTAAATTTTGATATGCATGAATGGGTTAGAACTTTCAAATAGTACTAATAATTTAGAATAAAGAAAAAGAGGTCGTGACAGAAAGGGCCAATTTTCACATCAAATTGGCACCAACTCCCTCAAGAGATTAAGAGTTTACTTTGTTTTAGAATAGGATTTGATATCTTAGCTTCAAGTTTATTGTGTTCTTCATTTTATTCCTTTTATTTTGCATTCAAATGGATTTCTTGAGGAATCTATATTCTAACTTGCATTTCAATCTTCTAATGTGTTCATTTGTTGTGTTCTTGCAGGTATAGGATCTAGGTTCACATTTTGGTACTAGAAGGGGGGAAAACCAGAAGATCAAATCACGTTTTTTGAGGAAATTCCATGCTTTTTCACTTTTTTGTGTGTTTATAGAAAACTCCATTGCTAGAAGCTCAACGTCGCTATTTAGCACCGTTGAAAACCCATCGTCACCATTTAGCACCGCTGCAAAGTTCAAACTGTGACGCTCCATACTTCCCACCCAGAATTCAAATTTTCAAATAGAACCGTTGAATATTTCTAGCTCACTGGAATCTTTTCAAAATCCAAACTGCATCGCTAATCAAAATAGCGACGCCTTCATGCTCACTGGTCTGGCTACAGAGCAATGCTGACTAGTAAGCAATGCTATACAACACTGCTAGTTTCTTCAAACTATGATGCCTTCGTGGATTGCACCGCTGGAGGGGAGTAAAAAGTGAAATTTTATTTTTAACACATTTATTTTATCAAAATCTGGTTATTTGGTCTGTTTTATGCTTTTTTGACTCTGTTTTTGCAAGATCTAACTGATTTTCTTGTAGGTTGGATTGGTCAAAGGTGAAGAGGAAAAGAAGCATGATGACCTCATCTCATAAAACCAAGTTTTTTAAAACACTCTAGTGTTTGTTCAACACTCTTAGAGGATTCACTATTCCTCTTAAGGAAAACTTTTCTTTCATGCTTAGGACTTACTAGTTTTACTTTGGGATCTAAAAAGAACTTTTAAAATTCTTGTTACAAAAGAGCTTAAAATTAACTTTAGGACACAAACTCACTAGATTTTGTTTGGGGCTAATAATTGAACAAGGAAAATTCTCACACTTCATTTGGTGCTATAAAAAGGAGTCATTATTTCTTTGTTGGATTAAAAAGAACATGTGCTACTTTGTTTTCGTGATTGCTTACTCAAACTAACATCATTGAAAAGATGTATGCGCTTCTCTCGTGCCTCACGGAAATCTTGAGAATCAAAAGGCTTTTTGATGGCCTTAGGTTGGGATAAAGTAATTGATTCCACATTTCAATTGGGTTATTAAAATTGAACAAGAGCTTGCAAGTGTGAGTTACGTATATCGCGTACGTTCTCCCTTTGTTTCTAAATGAAATTCGATTGAACTACGGATGTGCTTGCTCTCTGGTGTTTACCTTTAGAGGGGCCTACCTAAGAGACACATATGTAAGGAGAACTCGAAGTCGAATCCAACCGGTTTTTCATTCGAGTCAGTATATAAATGGATAAGACTAAACTGTCAAGTCCTCATGGTATGTAGGCCTTAGCCATACAATGTCTTTTAGAATGGGGTACTACCGTAAATAGTATAAGCGCCCCTAGTAGGATTGGTTAAAGACTTTAGTGGCTTGTTGGATGCTCACAAGGTGCCATGTACCCGATGTCCCATCATTAAGAACCTTGTTTGTAGTAACCAACTAGTCCATCCAACGAGTTTATCAAAGTGGTGCATTAGAACTTAGATTCCAAGAAGTTACTTGCCATGTCTGATCTAGGTTAAAATATAGAGGTTAAGACTTCATTCTTAACATACCTTTATATTTTTTCTTTGGTTGCATATAAAATCATCTCTTCTACTACGAGGGGCATGAGGCAAGCCCACCAAGAAAAACGTACCAATTGAGCTAGGATGTTATATTGCTTGTAAGTCAAAACGCTTTGCTTGTTGAAAAAAATTGGGAAACAAACATTTAACATCATCATCAAAATTTCAAACCCTTTAGGAGGAAAATACAATTGACCAAATACATGTGTATTGCTTGACCTTGGGATTTATCCTTAGAGGTTTCTAAACACTTGGATTTACATCTCAATTTTTCTACTAAAGTTAAACAATAGGTAACCCTTGCCTTGATTTCATCAAAGTTCCACATAACATACTTTGTGGGATTCAAATAAGTTGGGACATTGGACATCTAGTTTGAAAATATAAATCAAGAAGTGTTTGTGGTAAAACAAAGTCACTAAGCAAAGATAACAAAATTGACTCTCACACATGTGTTAGTTCCTCATGATTTCCAAGAAAGTCAAAATCCCAAAACAAAAGTCCTTAAGCAAAAGTTCAAAATTTAGGAATCACACTTGAAAGGTCATCAAGAAATACATTAGTAAGTGCAATCAAAAGCAACATATCAAAATAAGCAAAAAATTCACAAGGTTCTATAGACTCATTCCTTTGAACAATCCGAAAATGTATGCTCAATTTCAATCACTTCTTAGTTATAGAGGTCCTTAGAAGTATTGTATGTTCTTCAATACCGAGATCTAGTAATAAAATGTCTCTTTAGGTACATTCTAGGATCAAAATCAAACCTTTCATCCATCCTTGAACATCAAACCAAAATCAGCTCACCATCACCTTTTGAAAAATCTTGAAATTATCCTCCATGCTAGGCTTTTTTTGGCAAAAAAATCAAAATCATCAAATCCTTGAAATCTGTGAATAAAAACATCAAATCATCTTTGGCTAGGTATGTGTAGATTCATCCTTTTACATATGCTTAGTCAAATGATCAAACCATCTTGTTTAGCTAGGTATATGTAGATGCATCCTTCTTCATATGCTTGGTTAAATTATCATCTTGTTTGAATAGGTGTGGGTAGATGCATCCTTCCCCTACACATATTCAAATTATCATCCTTTGAGAAAATCTACCCCCTAGATAATCATCCAACATCTTAGGGTCTATTTTTTCATAATCCAAAAGAAAAGCAAGCCAAAAAATCAAATCAAGGTCAATCCAAAATCCAAAACAAATCCAAAAAATAAATCCTAAAATCCTAAAAAAGTCTAGCATCCCCTCAAGATTTCTCAAAAGTTCAAACATCCACATTATCCATCTTTTACATCATCCATATCATTATCACCTTTTGATCCTTTAAAAACATCCTAAAAATTTCTCTTTTTGTGCCTAAGATTGCATCAATCCAAAGAATTAGAGATTCATCTCTCATATTCTTGAAAATTGATCCTATTTTATGGTGCAAACTAGATCTCAACACAAGAAGAACATGGAATCCAACAAAGAAGCACCTGCTTCAAGTGACCTAAGACAAAGAAACTCCGAAATGAATCTCATTGAATCAAGCAATCCTTTAACTAACTTTCCCTCATCATCACAAAATCCATAAGGGGAAAGCCAAGTGGAGGATCTTATCAATAGTCCCTTTGGGATGTCACATGAATAAATCACCGAAATGGTTCAAAATCCAGAGAATCATAAGATTATAAACATCATGATGAGACTCAACCCTTCCCTATACATGCTCAAATTGGAAAAACAAGGGGCTAAAGTCCCTTTTTATTTCAACGTGAGTAATATTGTGGAACCATCTTTTGGGATCACACCCCCAATCTCATCCACCATCACCATCTCATCTACACCCCCATCCCAAAGTATCACTCAAAACATCCTGCAAATCACAACATCCATTGCTCCAAATCAACCTAGTGTTAACAAGGGAAGTGCATTTCTCAATGCCATACAAACACACCCCCTTTTCAATAATCAAGACTTGGATGCAAACACCATTTTGGGACAAACTGTACCCAAAAATCCATTACATACATATGTCCCTCTTACTTCCCATGATCCCAAAGATCCATCATCATCATTTCACGCAACACCCCAAACCTCTCTCCCCATAACCTCACAAGGAGAGGGTGACATGTTCAGACCAGGGGGAATTTTTGACACTACATTTCCTCAAGAGATCACACCCTCACATTTTCACCACTTTCACCATTGCCATCATCATCCACACCACTTCTTGGCTTAGGGATTCCTCCTTTACCAAATATCAATCAAAATCAAACCAACACCTCCAACGTCAATCAAAGTATCACGCCAAACTCTCAAAACTTGTCATCAACATCGCAACAAAAAATGACAACTATCCCAATGACACAAACCACCACCATCACATCATTAACCATCCCCCTAACATCTCAAAACATAGTCTCTCAAGGACCAACCACATTGATCGCACCATCTACCACTCAAACCCCAATCACCAACACAACAAGTACCATTCTGAATCCACCTCCACCACCACCACCAAGCTCCAATACATCAAACCAATACAATATTTTGTTGTAGGCCGCTCATCAAGCTTCCTATCAAAAGGCATTCCTACAAGTACAAAAACAACAAACCGCGCAACTAGTTGTTCAACAAGTCACGCAACTAGCTGCTCAGCAAGCCGCTCAAGCTGCTCAAGTAGCCCAAGCTTCATTACAAGCACAACAAGCACAACAGACTGCTCAAGCCCAAATCTTATTACAACAACAACAACAAGAAGAAGAAGAAGCACAAGCTCAAGCACAGGCACAAGCCCAAGCATAAGCTCAAGCACATGCTCAAGTTCAAGCCCAATATCAAGCACAACAAGCACAAGCACAAGCACAGTATCTTGCACAACAGCAAGCAGCACAAAAATAGGAATATCAACAAGTGGTAAAACAATACCAAGAGTAGCAAGAAGCAACCCAATTAGCAGCCCAATAACAAGCGTTGTTTATACAACAGCATGTGCAAGCATACATGGTTCAGCAAAATGTACAAATACCATCAAAAAACATACCAAACAACCCACCCACACAACTGACAGTTGAAACACCTCAGAACATTTTCATCCCACCCCTTGATCTGCAAAATGATGTGACAACACAAATCAGGTTGCTCTCGCAACAAGTGCTCAATCTTCAATCAAGGCAAACTGCGAAAATGCCCAACAACTTGTGCCCTTATCCGTTCGATAGGAGCCTTGTAATGAAACCATTCCCAAAGGGATTTGAGATCCCCAAGTTTGACAAGTATCATGGCACAGGAAACCCTGAAGATCACATCAAGGAATCCCAAGTTCATTGCATGGAAGTCGCGTATGATGATACCTATCTGATGTAGCTATTTCCTAGGAGCTTGGTTGGCCACGCCATGGAATGGTTCTCTCGCTTACCTACAAGCATCAAGACATTCCAAGAAATAATAGACGCATTCATCAAAAACTATGCATGCAATATCACCATGGATGTTAGTCTAGAGGAACTATTAGCTTTGAAACAAGGTAAGAATGAATCATTTGCGTCATTCCTACAACGATGGCGATCCAAGACCAATCAAAGCAAATGGGTCATACCCAAGGAACAACAAGTATGCACTATCATATCTAACCTTGACGGCCTCTTGGCATTCCACCTCAAGGTCCAAGGGATCACCACGTATGGCCAGTTGATTTCCAAAGTGCTCAGCATCGAACGAGCCCTTATGACACAACCTAGAGGATCAACTTCATATCAAGAACAACAGAACAATCACCCACCCACCAATTACAATGACAAACCTCGCACATGGGCAAGAAACAAAAATATTATGAATGATGGTGTCGTCGATGCCAAAGTTGTCATTAGTGCTCCTCGAAAAAACACACCTGGACCACAACAACAAATCCAAAACCATCATCAAAACAACCATCCAACAAACACAACAACCAAACAATCAAATGATAAATAATGTCAATGATCAAAGGGGACCGCCCCAATGAAATAAGAACTTCACCAAGCAGAAGTACACCGCCCTGGGGGAACCACTTGAAGTCATCATGAGGAAACTGATAAATGAAAAACTCATCAAGATTCCCACCTATGAAAACTACCATGAACCAAATGTAAAACCTCCTTGGTACAACGAAAATCAACTCTATGACTTCCATAGAATCAAAGGGCACACCACTAACAATTGCATGAGGTTAAAAAACCTAGTCCAAGACCTCATTGATCAAAGAATCATAAATGTGGAACAACCAACAGGGAATTAGAATCTCAAAATATACATGAATCTGATGCCTAACCATGACAATAAAGGGAAAAATAACACTGATAAAGGGAAAGACATCTTCAAAAAATTGAATCATGTGTATAAACATGTCATCGCATCCCTAGATGACTACTACACTACAATCACCATCAAAGGAGGCCATGCCGATTGTAGAGTCACCACAAGAGGTGGAGAAGTTACCATTGTAGGGTCATCTTAGCCAAACAGAGCACCCACACCCAACCACAGATCTATTCCCAATGGTTACAATGTCCTTGATCAGCTAAAAAGAACCCCAACACAAATCTCCATCATGGAGTTATTAAAAATCTCATCTGCCCACAAGAAAATCCTTGAGGAAACATTAGCTTCATCCACTATCCCCATAGATCTTGATGTGGAACAATTCCAAGCTATGGTCAGAAACATCATCACTCCAAACCTCGTTATGTTCTCCAATCAGGACTTTCCCGCTCAACAATCTCATAACCGTGCACTCCATTTAGAGGTCCTAGTGTAGAAAAATAAATTCAAGTGAGTCTTGGTGGATGGAGGTGCAGGCTTGAATATTTGTTCCCTCAAGCTCATTAAGAACCTAAAAATATCAGAGGATTCCATCGACAAACGAAAAAGGTATTACAATCAGAGCATATGATGATCAGGAAAGAGTGTCCCAAGGCACAATTCAAATCCCTATTCAAGTAGGGCCAGCTATCATGGAAACCACCTGTCAGGTCTTGGACCTCGGCTTGCCTTATAACATTATCCTAGGATGTCCATGGATCCATGCAATGCAAGCAGTAGCATCAACCTTCCATAAATGTGTCAAATTCACATATGAAGGACAAGAGGTCACCATCCATGGAGATCCTGAACCATTCTCCTACTGCAAAAACCTTGAGGAAAAATACTACAAAATACCTCAAGTACCTAAAAATGATGAAGGTCCATCAACACCGTACATTTATCCAGCCACTCTCGCCTCCACTTCTGTGACAGAGACACTCACCATTCCCGCCATCCCCATCATCTTTGATATCAAAGTCATCATCCAGGACAATGGTTGTGGGAACTATATGATTCCCAAAAATGCCTTTGTGGTAGGAGAGTTACCACAATCTCATAGATCACGAGGATGTCCACAATCAAATCAAGCCTCCACTTCACAAACATCCCTTGAATATCCCAACTTTAGAAGTTGGGGGGATCTCAGTGGAGAAGTCATAGAAGAGTACCCATCTCATCTCCTATACCAAGATAATAGACCAGCAACTGATCTACCAATGGATGAAAGAAGCAAAGGTTTTCAAATGATGCTTGCAATGGGCTATAACAAAAACCAGAGACTTGGGAAGAACGACAATGGGCTTATAATACCCCTCATTCTTGAGACACAAATGAGAAATCTTGGCCTCATATGTACCCCTTCGAGTATAACCATACATGGACGAGGTCCCCCAATTAAAGCAGTCAAGACTCCTTGTGAACCAACACCAGCTGAACTTCGATTACCTGTATCCACTGGCCACGTCATAGATAATTTCACTTTTGAAATAACTAATGTTTGTAGTAGCAGTGATGATGAGGATCCCATAACCAACACACCCAGGATCTTTGAGGATACCACCCTTCTCATGATTAGTACCTTATCTTATGAGTTTGAGAACCAAAACCATGAAATCCATTTAGTCTACTCACAACTCATCGATTATGACCAACGAGGACCACAAATTCTTGACATATTCGAAAATGATGAGGCACTCTCTGAATTCATCGGACTGCGGGATAATATTCCATGTGGGGATCACAAAGTAGGATTCATCATTGAGCTAGATACACATGCATATTATGGGGAAACGATTGAATCCCTCAATCGCAAAAGCAAAAAACTGAGAATAATCTCTAGGTCCTTGAGTGAAAACCACACTGTGGCACTCTCCGACCCAAAAAAAGTAAAAAGAAAGGATGTATCAAATGGTGAAAACCTCTATGAGGTGCCTAAGGATGGGGGATTCAATCTTCCTTTCAGAGCCCTTCATTAGGAAAAATCAACGGTCCTAGCAGAAAAATACAATCTAGTTAATCTAGGAATAGAGGAGAGCCCGCACATAACATTCTATGCAAAGTCATTACTATTAGAAGAACAACAACTCCTAGCATCCTTCTTGAGAGAGAGATAGGTAAAATTTTCATGGAGCTATGCAGACATGCTTGGCCTTGATCCAAAAATTATGCTTCATCACCTAGCAGTATACTCTGAAACAAATCCCGTTAGACAAAAGCTCAGGAAAATGCACCCTCATATCACCTTACTAGTCAAAATGGAACTAAAGAAGCTATTGGATGTAGGATTCATTCGACCAATAGACTATCCAAAATGGGTGTCAAAATTGGTTCATGTCTCAAAACCCAATGGGGGCATCAGAATTTGCACAAATTTCAGGTACTTGAACAAGGCATGTCCAAAAGATGATTTCCCATTGCCTAACATTGACATGATCGTAGACATGTTAGCGATACATGAAATGCTTTCCTTAATGGATGGTTTCTCAAGATACAACTAGATAATGATTGCTAAGAAGACCAACACAAAACGACCTTCACTTTTCCATGGGGGATTTACTGCTGGAATATGATGCCATTCAGCTTGAAGAATGCGGGAGAAACATGCCAAAGAGCCATGACATTAATCTTCCATGACATGATCCATAAAACTGTCAAAGATTATTTTGATGGCATACTAGCTAAATCTAGAAAGAGGAAGGATCACAGAGCAACCTTAAGTGCCATTTTTGACAGGCTAGAGGAATACAAGGTCTGATTAAATCCAAAGAAGTGCATCTTTGGCCTACAATCAAGAAATTTTCTAGGATATATAGTATCAATGAGAGGTATTGAGGTAGACCCTGCTAAGGTAGAAGCAATCCTTGAGATGGAGGCACCCAAAATATTGAAACAATTGAGAGGTCTCCAAGGCAGGTTTCAGTCCATCTGAAGGTTCATAGCACAACTGGCAGATAAATAGAATCCATACTCTCACCTACTTCACAAGGGAGTAGCGTAGAAGTGGGATGACAAGTGTGAAGAAGCCTTCAATAAGATCAAAGAATATTTGCTTACACCACCATTCCTCATGACACGGATCCCAAGAAAACCATTAATTATCTATCTGTCAACAACAACAACAACCCTTGGAGCTCTCCTAGCTCAACACGATGAAAATGGGATAGAAAGGGCCATCTATTATATCAACAGAACAATGGTTGGGCACTAGGTAAATTACTCATTCATTAAGAAAGCATGTCTAGCAATAGTGTTTGCTTCACAAAAATTCAAACATTACATGCTGGCACACAAAATAAAACTCATTGCCAAAATTGACCCTCTCAAGTACTTACTATCAAAAGCAATGCTCACTGGAAGAATGGCCAAATGGGTGATGATGCTAATAGAATATGACATTGAATATGTGGAGCGAAAAGCAATTAAAGGCCAATTCATCACAGATCAGCTTGCAAAAGCACCAATCTATTCAAAGAATCCTCTCATCTCAGAGTTTCCAAATGAATCCATCTTCAATATCAACATAGTCGACCACTAGAAACTTTACTTTGATGGCTCATACACGCAACATGGATAAAGAGTCGGTGTCTTCCTTATCACCCCATAAGGGGACTACATACCTAGATCATAGAAATTGGCATTCCCTTGCACCAACAACATTGCAGAATATGAGGCTTTAACCATAGGTTTCAGAATAGCAGTGCAGTGGCACATCATGGCCCTCAGAGTATATGGAGACTCCCAACTGATAATCAACCAAGTGAATGGTGAGTACCAGACTAAGGATGATAAGCTCACTCCATACAAGAAATTGGTGGAGACTCTCAAGGAATCCTTTATCAAGATCACATTTGAGCAGATACCCAAAGCCAACAATAGAGTTGTAGATGTCATGGAAATGATTGGATCCCTACTGGACATCCATCACAATGTCCTAAAATATGAATTCTTGGTAGAGCAGCTTCTCGTGCCTACATTCGAGGTACTAGAATCAAAATTTGTGTGTGAAATCATTGGTCTCGGTGATCCCTGGTACCATGAAATTTATACCTACTTGTGAATAGGTGTCCTACCTACTGACTTACCCTCAACCTTAAAAAGAAACTTTGTCAAAAAGGCATCTTGATTTGTCATCCTAGGAGATACCCTGTATCGTAGGATCATAGAAGGAACCTTATTACATTGTTTAAACGTTGAGGAGGCATTGACTGCTTTAACTGAAGTGCATAACAACATATGTGGTTCACACTTGAGTGGAATGACCCTAGCCAAGAAATTGCTGAGGATGGGGTATTATTGTCCTACAATGGAAAGAGAAGCACATGACTACGTCAAAAGGTTCCTACAGTGTCAGTAGCATGGGGACCTCATCCATGCTCTAGCTCAAGAACTTCATCCCATCATCACACCATGGCCCTTTTCGCAATGGGGACTCGATCTCATTGGAAAGATCACTCCCACTTCATCTAATGCCACAAGTTCATCATAACTGCCACTGAGTACTTTACCAAGTGGGTGGAAGCCATACCCATGATATATATAACCGGGAAGAAAATATCAAAGTTCATTCATAACTATCTCATTTGTCACTATGGTGTCCCACAAGTCATTATCCTTAGATAATGAGACACCATTTAAGAATCAGGATGTCCATGAATTGTGTGAAAAATTCAAAATCCAACATCGCTTCTCCACCCCATACTATCCCCAGGCCAATGGCCAAGCAGAAGCCACAAATAAAACCCTTTTGAAAATCCTCAAGAAAATAGTCAATGACGTAGGTCGTGACTGGCATCTGCATCTCAATCCCACCCTTTGGGCCTACTGAACTGGCATCTGCACACCCACTAGCGCCACTCCATTCTCCCTAGTCTACGGATCAGAAGCCATACTCCGCATTGAGATCAAGCTCCCGTCACTAAGAATATCATTGTAAAACCTCATCACGGATGAAGAGTACCGAGTATCAAGACTAAATGAGCTAGAGCTATTGGATGAGCAACGTATAGATGCTTTAAATCATTTGCAAGTCTATCAGAATAGACTCAAGAGGAGCTATAACAAGAAAGTCAAAAGCAGAACTTTCCAAGTTGGAGAACTGGTACTAAAGGAGAATCAAAAGAATGTCCCAAATCAAAATAGTAAAGGAAAATTTGAAACCAAAGCAAGACTATCATAATAGACTCAAGAGGAGCTATAACAAGAAAGTCAAAAGCAGGACTTTCCAAGTTGGAGAACTGGTACTAAAGGAGAATCAAAAGAATCTCCCAAATCCAAATAGTAAAGGAAAATTTGAAACCAATTGGTTGGGACCATTTGTTATCATAGCAAGCTATAAGTTAGGGGCATATCATTTATCAACACCCAAAGGGGAACCTCTACAAGAGCCCATGAACAACTCTCATCTCAAGAAGTTTTATGCCTAATCTTTCAAGGCATAGAACCCAAAAAATTAAAAAAATCAGAAAATGTCCTAAAAAAATGGTTACCTTGGTGAAAACCTGGAAAACAAGTGCCTTGGTAACAACAAAAAATAATAATCAAAAAGGAAAAAAATCCAAAAAATTAGAAAAGGATAAAAAAAAATAAAGAAAAAAATCGTCCTCTAGTGAAAACCACTTCGGTGGCACTTTAGGCAAGTACCTTGGTGAAAACTTGGAAAATAGGCACCTTGTGTAAATAAGCACTTTCCATCCACTGGGATCTTCACGGCTTGTTCTACATCATCCATCTTCCATCGTATTCCATATCTCCATCCATTTGACATCTGCAACATAGCTTGGTCTTGTGTTCGTATCATGATCCCTCATAGTACTACTCGGCCCATCCCCAAGGTCAATTTTTCTTGCCTTTATTGGAGTAGTCTACTACATCACATTGGGGCCATGTTCTCTTCGGATCAGATTTTTGTATATTCTTGAAGTCCTAAAAATAGAAAATCCAAAAAGATCAGAAAAAACATAAAATCCAAAAATCCAAAAACATCAAAAAATCACAAAATCCAAAAACATCCAAATCATATCAAAATCCCAAAATAGGTCAAAAAGTCATTCAAAAAGTCAAAAATAGAGTCATCTTGTCAAACTACTATCTTTGAGCCTTGAACGTAGGCAAGGTTGATATTTGATCATCCCCCGAGACACTTAGGTCAGTCCTTTAGGAGTCTGTCATAATAAACTGGCATTTCATCATGTATATCTTCATCTTTAAATCAGTCAAGTCGTCAATCGAACTATGTGGTCTCTATGTGTATAACGTAGGCAAGACTAATATGTTGATCAGCCCCCGAGGCCACTAGGATAGGTTCTTAGGTTAGTCTCTTAGTCAAAATCTCAGAAAACCCCAAAACATTGGAAAATCAAAAATCAAAACATTTGAAAATCTTGAAAAATACCAAAAATAGCCTCAAAACATTGCAAAACTCTAAAAACATCCAAATATTTGAAAAAATCCATCTGTCTCATCTCGTTTTCACCCACAATAAATGCCACTCATAATAAACAATCACCATCCTCAACCTTTGGTAAAACAATTGGAAACAAGTCTAGCAGGTTAAAAGTGAAAACTCAAAATGTCAAGTCTCAAGTTTAGGTTAGTATGTAAACAAGTTAGTCAACTCTTTGTGTCGATAGCCCATCATCCAATTAGTCCCATATCAATCATCTGGTAACATCATGTCCTAGGATGTATCCTTCCTCCAATGGGAATTATTTATCAGAAAGAACACTTTGGATAAATGAAATGACGTGTCACCATCCACTAACATGTCCTAGGATGTATCCTTCCTACAATGGGCATTATCTTTTGGCAATAGTTTCAGTTCTTATCCTTAAAAACACATTTCCTTTTGGTTAGCAATATTGAAGGACATCAACTTGTTTGTTTACTTTATCTTTGTCTTTTGACTTATCTCTTTGTGCTCATTCCAATAACCTCTCCATGATGTCCAAACAAATGGATTTAGAGAGATAGGAATGGGGCAATGATCATTATCTTTTGTCTATTGTGCTTGTTGGACGTTCTTGTAATATAACTTGGCGAATACTTGCTTTGTTAGATATGTATGGAGGGTGTTTTGGGCAGCTTGTTTACTATTGCATTGATAGGTTATACCTTTCCATGTTTTGGTCCAAGATGTTTGAAACTTCTAAAGTACATCCTAGCAAGGTTTTCATATGTCAGGTGTGAACAAGAATACTCCTATCTATTTGTTGAGTCAAATTCCATCACGCTAAGTGCAATGCCATCCTAGCTCTTTATACCTTGATGCATCGTGCTTATGCATGTTATCAAATATAAGGTAAGTGGCCCTTTTAAAATCCCAATTCTTGATAAGAAAATAATCCATTTCTCACCATCATCTCTCATAAAGTTGGCTTGTTGGATCTTATTGTCATCATTTGATTTCTTCTTTTCCGCACTAACATCGTACCAGAATAGTTAATCATCATCACCAATGCATCCATACTGCATCCACAAACCATCAGCATTCTGCACATCATCTCACATGCATGTTCATCATCATAATATAGATTTGTTAGTCTAAGCATCTCATAAATCATACATTTGCATAAAACATCCATTGCATAATCATATAGGCATCATCACATCATATCATCATTTAAGTTGTTTAGGATACTATAGATTGGTTATTCTAAGCATATTAAAACCATCTCATTTGCATCACCATCATAGCCATCCATACGTCCATCTTGAACCTCTTTATCATGAGATCAACCCTCAAATTGAATCTTTTTGCTTGATCTCTCAAGGGGGCAATGTCCTAGTGTACTCCTTTCCACTGGGGCATATGAAAAAATTAGAAATTTTTTGAATTTTGATTGCGGTAAGTTTATTCTTTGAACCAACATAATAAGTACATTGCTTCAAAGAGGGGAAAAATGTAGACATGCAAAATTAGCATATTGCATTTAATCAAGTCCATTCATCAAATAAATCAAGTCTATCTCTAAAGTCATCCATTTAAATTAAATAAATCAACTTTATTTAATTTGATCCTATCATTATCCCCCTTAGCTAAATAAATCAAATATTTATTTAACTAAATCTTTATCATTTTCCATCTCCTTTTTTATTTAGTTTAATCCATAAATCTAAAGCAAAAAAATCACCTAATCCTCTTTTAAATTAACTAAATCAGATTAAATCTAATCTAATGCATGTCACATTCTCTAGATTTTCCCACTTGCACAAATAAAGGATTTTAATTAATTTATTAAATCCTCATTTTCCCTCAACAAGGCATCTTTGGAGAATATTCCCTCAAGTTTGAATTCAAATCAAGTTGACTTGTCCCTTCCAGCATAGCATTAATTCTCCTCTTACATGTCCCCCACTTGGCATTTAAGCCCCTTTTTCTCCCTCCAACAAGCCAAATTTGAAATTTGAAAAGGCCACCTAATGTCATTTATTGGCACATTGACCAAAACTTGCACATCCTTCATCCACTCACATTTAGACAAGTTGTTCCTTCCTATTGGTTGAATTTTTATCCCACATTCATGTCATTTGCTTCTTCTCTCATCAAAATCTTCTATAAATGGAGAGGCCATCCTTCATTCAATCATCCACAATTTGAGAAAAGTTATTATACTTCAATTTTATCTTAGAGCTTTGAAATTTGCATCAAATCCATCAATTGTAGCTAGGTTATTGTAGGTTTTCTCCATGGAAGGCATTTGAAGCAATCACCAAGTGGATCACAATCATCAAATCTTCATCAATCCTCTTCATCACATCATTGGAGTTGGGAAAGGGCCAATTTTCATATCAAATTGGCACCAACTCCCTCAAGAGATTAAGAGTTTGTTTTGTTTTAGAATAGGATTTGATATCTTAGCTTCAAGTTTATTGTGTTCTTCATTTTATTCCTTTTCTTTTGCATTCAAATGGATTTCTTGAGGAATCTATATTCTAACTTGCATTTCAATCTTCTAATGTGTTCATTTGTTGTGTTCTTGCAGGTATAGGATCTAGGTTCACAACTAGTACACAACTTTATACAACAACAAGTTGGTGAAAGCCAACAAACATTGAAACCAATCTCTGAAAAATATAGTTAGGTACACTATCACTTCCAACTCTCTGCAAAAGGATTATTGATATGAAACTTTGGATATAACACCTTCACATCTCAATGAACTTAACATTTGATCCACACAACCATATCTTAAAATGTGGAGATATACAGAGCTAACCTTTATACCTTTGATGAGAACAATCCTCATAGAATCAACATAGTCCTCAATCTACCACTCTCAAAAACACCTTTTCGGTAACTCAAATGATTTGAAACTTGGATCACACATGCCTTGACACAATAGAAAGCTATCCTACAAACTGTAGGAGCAAAATATCACCAAGAGAGAAGTGTGGAGCATTTCTCAGAGACTCTGGAAACCAAACAACTAGACTACAACACTCTTCATAGAACTTTTGACATCAATGACAACCAAATTACAACATGAGTCTCTTTATCTCCCAACAAGTACCCCTTCCTGGAATCATATGCATTTTAGCACAAGAATAAACACATGGAATCATTTGGTTCCATGTAAATTGTAATCTTTTTCATGAATCTATACAATATTTTATTGAAATTTGACACTGATTCATTAGACCCAATATTCTTAAATTCTATCTAATATTTTATGCTAGCGCCAAGAAATCTCTTGTACCATTCTCTAGCAATATCATCCAAGGGCTACACAAACATCTTCATTGACACTTCATTTTTAATTTCATAATCATCTATAAGGTTATTAAAAAATATTAGGTGGTCTTCACTAGAAATATCATTATTCCCTTAGAATTTTATGAGCTTTGACCTGACTTCTCTTGGGATCATATTTGTATGTACCCAAAAAATCTAGTGATTTTAATTGCCTATACCTTTCTAGGTTCAAATGTGACCTAGCAATAAATTGCATTCTATTATTCTTGGGGTTTTTATAAATTTTCCTACCACTAATAGATTTTCCTATTCCTTTACCACCTTGGTGATCAATGTTCTTCAAATTTTAAATTCTCCTAGCAAGATCATCTGTAGATTTCATAGCCTAAATGCTAGCTTATTCAATTTTCAAATTTTCTATCTCTTGGGAAATGTCTCTATCCTGGCCTATATGGATTGACCATTCCTTGGCTTTTTCTTTTTCAAAATCCTCATATTTTTCATATCCTTGATCATTAACATAATCAAGGTTGTCCCTATACCAAAATGGGTGTTCTTATTTTGAAGGTGAAACAACTAACTCGCCATCTAAGGAATTTTGTCTCACATTTAACCTCATCATAAAGGCATTATTATTTTAAGATCGAGCTTCTTTTTTTTCTTCTTCTCTCATGAGATATCTACAATTTTTTAATATTTTAGTTTATGAAATTCATTTCTATCTCCTTGTTTTTCACTTCCATGAGTAGATTTATTACTAAGATAACTATAAAATTTACCCATTTCTTATACATTAATATTATTTCAAGATGAATAATAATAGGTGTAGAGGACTCACATGTGTACTTTTATTTATATTTAGTGCACTCTTTTTATGCATCTTATCATCCATATTTTTTCTCTATATTGTCTTTGAATAAGGATATCCTTTTTTCCATGTTGCGAATGTTAAATATATATGGATTTTAAAATTAAAAAATAGACACCCTTTGTAGAGAAGAGGAAAGGAAGGATAAGATAACACTAGACACTACACAATGATTCAATTCAAAATCTTAGGTTTGTGTACAATAGAAATAGGGTGCCCCACCTTTTAGGAGATGGAGCACACAAATAGGGTCCTATTTCACTCTTGTTTCATTCAAGGAAACCTTAGAGATCTCAATCCAAAGATAGAAAGGGGGGAAGAGACCTTGAAATAAGGTATCCTAGGGTGTCATTAAGGACTAAAAGGAGGTTCACCACCAAGCTAGGGATTTGAAAGACAAGTAACATGCAAAACCTAATGATCAAAATTGATGATGTGCAAGACTTGAATAGATGACCTAGAAATGAATGCAAAATAGAATAGTAAAATGAAAAAGTACAAAGGGGCACTTGGAAACCTTTAGAAGCTTGAATGAAGACTTAAAATGTTGAAAATATTAAATTTAACACAAACTAAAACTCATACACCAGGATGGGCGATTTAGTCCCAGATTAGGGTTTTTGGGCAGGAACATAAATCTGGCAGTGACAAGTCTAAAACTCCTAAAATCTAGAAAAATGACTATACTGGGACTCATGTGCCAATAGTGGCATATTAGTCTTACTTATCTTTTTTGGAGGATCAAGATCTGAATCTGCTCTTCCTTCTCCACTCAATTTCTGAATAAAAAATGTTGAATTCTGCTATGTAGATGCCTTTTAATGATATTGTAAACAGCGTGACAACTTTACAAACTTGAAAAAATTTCTCCAACCTTGCTCTTTAGAGGATCTTCAACCTAGATCTGCAAATCACACACTAAAGAGAGGGAGATTTTTTGATTTGTTAGTAGAAATGGGTTTTCCTTGGTCAAACCCCGTTTAGGTAATCAAACCTTGAAATGAAATGAAATGGAAAGGAGGAATGATGAATGAACAAAGTGATATGTTGCAACTCACCAAACCCTAGAAATAAAGTGTTGCAAACATGTATGAAATGGCTCCAAAGGATATAGATCTTGATTCTTTCTTGAATGATATGAATCTTGACTTGAATGCTTACTTGAATCATGAAACCCTACATCACAAATGTTAGCTCAAAAACAAACATGATGCATGATGACTTTGACATGATGCTTGATACTTCAATAGTGCTCTAAAACACTTGATAATCAGTTCTTGAATGCTCTCGTAATCTCCAATTTGCTATAATGCATGGATAATCAAGGTGCTAGGTCACTTGTAAACTCACTAGATGAAAATGAGTGAAATAACCTTGTATTTATACTTGTTTATGCCAAATTTCTTGAAATTACAACACTACAAACTGACATCAGACTTAGAAGAATAAAATCCCACCAAGAATTTGAATTAAAATTAGGTCTAAGCTAAGCAGGACTCATACGCCAGTTGGGGCATATGAGTCCAATTAGGCTAATCTTGGGACACATTTTTCAAGAAATACTTAGATTGATGTAAAACCTGGATCAAGGCCCCAAAACTTAGGTGGGACCCATATGCCCAAGGTGGTGTATGAGTCCTAGATCACTAAATTTGGGCCATACAATCCAAAAACACATGAATTATGATGGGATATTGGTAAATGTTGGGATTAATCTCAAAAAGATGCATTAATTAAGGCTTTTGGATGCAAAATAGGACCAAATAAGGCATAAAGAATCCCAATTTATTAATGAAACCCTAGATTAGTGAAAGTGTAAAGGTACACTTTACAACACCCTAGATAAGGCACAATTAAGTTCATTTAGTTTACAAGGGCCCAATACCTAATGTGAATGTGTTAAATACATTACAACACTAAATCAAGACAACATTATGATCAATTTAATAGAGAGGGCCTAAACAAGTGCGAAAATGTAAGGGGATACATTTTTTGTCATTACAATTTGTAATAATCTATGTATTTCTCAAGAATTTAGTAATGGGTTCCCCAGTAGAGTCCCCAATATATTGGTTCTCTAAACTTAGTTTAGCAATTCCTATGAGGTTGTGAATCTCTATGCTCAAAAATACTAAGTATGACCAAAAAATTAGTGAATAAAAAAATTTCTCATGCACTTTAGGTTTTGCAACACCTAGGGAGTAGCCCTTCTAATACATACTAGATTCTAGGTGCAATGTAATTGGCTTGTTATAGTGCTCAAAAAATAAATTATTCATGCATACATGACAAGGATTATTAATATTTTGTGTATTCATGTACACCCCTTATATACTTACATATTAGGAATGAACAATATAATTTATTAAAAAATAACTTACACATATAATAATTTTCATTCCTTATAGTATACATGGGTTGGGAGATTTCTTGTAGATTGATTCAATAAATATAGTCATCACACATTTTCATCATTTTGTGTTGATAAATACATTCCTAGTGGTTTATAAGTGTATCACTACCTTCCAATGATAAAACTAATGGCTATGGCTTAATCTAATATAGCTCTACAAGTAATAATCCATTATGAAAGTTATGTCCCTCATTGTTATTTGTGAAATTTTTACAACATTCCTTAACATAAAATAACACAAACTAAAAATTTAGTACTATAAATGGGTACGAAGAGATTTATAAACCTCTATTCATCTTAGATAAATATAACATCATAAAGGAGGTGGATATAAAAGTAAACATTCATTCATATGTTAAAACTATAAGTGATCATTAAAATAAGAAGAGACAAGAAACACTAAATTGTTTGTATTTCTTTAAATAAATGTGGTATACATTATAAAAGACTTATTTTCTCACTATTCTTCTAAGTTACAAATGAAAATTCTTCTCTTATATAGAAAATATTATAGAGATAGTCTCCTGGATGGGTGATAGGTCTCTATCCAAGATTACAAGATGAATTACCAAAAAACTATCTAGAGTAAGAAAAGTGAAGATTTCATAAGGAATTCATAGTCTCCCTCAAGCTATTGAAACTATTAGTTATAGTTAAATCAAAATCTAACTCTCCTCCCCAAAGTGAGGGTATCTCCAATAAAATATCATAGCAATATAGAAAAGGGGGTTAAGACCAATTGTCCTCTAGAATTTTTGGTGCTAATGACATGAAAGAAAAAGGAGGGAGTAAAGAGATAGAGGATGCTAACAGTAATCCATGTGGTATTTCCACCAATTATGAGAACAATGGGAGAATTTCTTAGTTCTATTCATAGTAAGATTCATAATCTCTTTAAGCTAAAGGAGTTAATTACAAAATACTCCCCATCCTCCCAAATCTATGGAAGATGGTTAATGGTTAATGTCCTAGTTGTTGATTGGAACTAATCATTATCATACTAATTCTTCTAATCCTTTGAATAAATTCAAAGTCCCTAAATTTCATACTCCCACCCTTACAAAAAATAAATATTATGGACCACAACCTAAATGGAGGTTCCTAGATTTCCTCAATGAACACCTTGATGACTTAAGAGTGTTAGGGTTTAGGCAGATCTGAGAAATAAACATTAACAATTATATGCATATTAAATAACAATGAAGAATAACACAAAAGAGATCAACACAAAATTTTAACATGGTTCACCCAATATGGGCTACATCCACATAAACTCAACTATCCAATTATTTTATTATCTGGTGTAAAACATATTACAATCTCATGAATATCATGCCACAACTTACATCCCAGTCGCTTATAACAAGATTTTTGGAAGCCTCTAGAATTAGGGTTTTACAAATTCGTTGTTCATTTGTCAATTAAAAAAAATTAACTAGACCAATCCCTTGACATGCAAAAAGGGAAAACAAAATTTTTTGGGGGTTGCACCCCCAAACCCCTGCTTGAGGCCCAACCTAGCCTGGAACCTAGCAAGGATATGTAAAAAGTGTACAGTATTTGCATGATCAGTACCACATACCAATAATCTCCCACTTGGAGACTGATCAGGCTCCACACCAAAAAATCTCCCACTTGGAGACTAATCCTGGACAACATTACTACACTTGCAACTCCCACTAGATTACAGGTCTAGCTGGTTTCTTATGTCCACCATTATCAGTTGTGAAGACCAACATAAATTGATGAGGAAATTAGTTTCTCCCATGTAATTTCCTTTGTGAACATATCTGCAGGATTCTCACTTATGTGAATTTTCTCCAGCTTCAATTGTCCATCCTCCAAAACTGACTAGATAAAGTGGTATTTGAGTTGTATGTGCTTAGTTTTTGAATGTAGAGCTGAATTATTAGCAAGATGAATGACACTTTGGCTATGAGTGTACAAAGGGATATCTTCTTTTCATTGTCCCAATTCCTCCATAAAATGTTGTAACCAAATCATCTCCTTGCTCACTTCCATAGCATCAACATACTCAGCTTCAGTGGTTGAAAGTGCAACAACCTTTTGTAGCGTTGAAATCCAATTTACTGCAGTACCTCCTATAGTAAAAACATACCCTTTAGTACTCCTGCTATCAATATCACCCACTAGATCAGAGTCAACATATCCTTTTAGAGCATAATTTGTTCCTCCAAAACATAGTTTCTTTGAAGTAGTACCTCTCAAATATCAGAGAATCCATTTTACCGCATTCCCATGTTCCATTCTCAGATTGCTCATATACCTGCTCACAACTCCCACTACATGTGCAATATATGGCCTTGTGCATACCATTGCATACATCAAGCTACCAATTTCTTATGCATATGGTACCTTAGACATTTTTTATTGATCCTCTTGTGTCTTTGAACACATCTCCTTAGTCAACTTAAAATGACTAAGCAAAGGTGTACTAATTGCTTTTACATTTTGCATGTTAAACCTTTTCAACACCTTCTCTACATACTCAGTTTGAGACAAAAATAATTTTTCGTTTGTCTTGTCCCATGTGATCCTCATACCAAGGATTTGTTTTTTCGCACCCAAATCCTTCATAGCAAATGAATTTGCTAATTTTTTCTTAAGTTCATTAATATGCTACATGTTAGACCCGACAAAAAGCATATCATCAACATAAAGCAACATGATAATATAGTTGCCATTACCCAATTTCTTAAAATAAACACAATAATTAGAATGATATCTTTTGTAACCTTGTTCAACCATAAAACTATCAAATTTCAAATACCATTGTTGAGGTGCTTGCTTCATGCCATACATACTCTTCTTTAACCTACACACAAATTCCTCCTTACTGGCCTTGACCTCATATCCCTGTGGTTGCTACATGTATATTTCCTCTTCCAAACGCCCATGGAGAAATGGTGTTTTCACATCTAGTTGTTCAAGATGCAAGTCTTCCATAGCCACAAGACTTAGAATAGTTCTAATAGAAGTCATCTTTACAATCAAAGAAAATATTTCTTCAAAATCTATATATTTTTTCTATGCAAAACCTTTTACCACGAGTTTGGCCTTATATCTTTTCTTTCCTCCATCTTCTTCCTTCAACCTGTAAACCCATTTATTTGGCAATGCTCTTTTACCTACAAGAAATTGGACTAAGTCCCAAGTCTGATTTTGCAACAAGGAATCCATTTCCTCTTTCATTCCTAGCTCCTATTTTTTTTGGTATCTACTTGAATTGCTTCTTCATAACCTTCAGGTTCACCAAAATTAGTTAATAATATAGAATATAATGATGGAGAAAATCTTTCCGGAGGTCTAGTTATCCTTGTAGAATGTCTAACACTTGCAGGAGTCTATGGGATAACTTGGTGTTGTTGAGCATCAGGTACCATTGGCATTTTATTTTTTGGAATCTCATCCATCACCACATATTCCTTTTTGGCCTATTCATGCTTCTTTTCCTACAACTTATCCTTATACATGACCTTCTCATTGAATATAACATCTCTGCTCCTAATGATTTTATGATTTTCATAATCCCATAACCAATAACCAAATTCATCTACTCCATATCCAATGAAGGTATATTTTTTAGACTTTGACTCAAGGTTGGTTCTATTTTCAATATCAACATGGACAAAATCTTCACAACCAAAGGTTTTTAGAAATTAATAGTTTACCTTTTTACTCGTCCAAGCCTCCTCTAGAATGCCACCATCCAAAGGATTTGAAGGTCCCTTGTTTATTAAATAAATAGTGGTATGTACAAAATCTTCCCAAAAGTGTAAGGGTAGTCCAATATGCAATCTCATACTCCTTACATGCTCCATAATGGTCCTATTCATCCTCTCAGACACACCATTTTCTACCTACGGATTCCATTGTATGAATAGTAATTTTCAAATTCTCTACTGCAATAATAGCCTCCATTATTAGATCTGAGACACTTCAACTTTTCTCATGTCTCATTCTCAACCAAAGCTTTCCAATTTTTAAAAGTTTCAAACACTTATGATTTGTTTTTTAGGAAATACACCCATGTTTTCCTAGTTGCATCATCAATAAAAGTAACATAATAGAACTTAGAGCCACCAAGAGAAGATAGTGAGTTGGTCCCCATAAATTTGAATGCACAAGCTCTAATTTCTCACTCTTCTTCTCTTTCCCAACTTTGAGAAATTAGACTCTTTTTTGTTTTCCATAAAGACAATTTTCACAGAAGTCCAAGTCAATATGCTTCAGACCTAGTAGCAACTTTCTTGAGTGAAGGATCTTCATCCCTTTCTCACTCATGTGCCCAAGTCTATGGTGCCACAATTCTATTTCTATCCCTGTAGAAAATGCTATAACTGTCTTAGTAGCAATTCTTTTTGTTGCTACTTGTTACCTAATTTTTAGCTTTCAGCTGAAACTAGGTAACTAAGTGTTTATTCTTTTGTGTTCCATTTAAACATTAAAAGATAAACCATATTCTTCTAAGTTCGTTGATATGCATAAAAGAGATTGTCAACTACAGATTGCATTTTATTCTAGTATTGCAATTACATAAAAATAAGAAAGAGAACTAATATGTATTGCAAATGTGATCCTTATTGATAATCATGAGCGTATAAATGTCCCTCACAAGCCAAGGGACTAGCTATCCTAATGCTAATAAAGAAGAGATCATAGGCATATGGATAACAAAAATAAAATGCATATAACATGAAAAAGGACCCGTCATTGCTTGGTGGAATGATGAATCTTGTTGTCTTGGCCTCACATCATCTCAATCCTTCCCATTGCTTTGCTTCCATTTGACACCCGAGCTTATTGCTCCTAGGTTTCCTGTATTGGATGAAAACAGTGTTGTTAGAGAAATGAAAGGTACCTAATCAAAATTATATGCAAAACATCCATAAACATGTAATCTAATGTCTACAAGCATTAAAATAGCAGTACAACATAAGTGTCCCTGAAAAAAAGAAAGGAGTGATCAAACACACCTATGATATGCCTTGTTTATCTAATTGTTTGTTCCTTGTGCAGATTTAGGACAAGTCTTGTTACTGTTATAATTCAACTAATTATAAGATGTGGGGTAAATGTGGCTCCCACGAGGGTAGAGCTCAGCATGTTTCCCTCTGATGTTTTAAGAGGGATAGGAAATTGAGCACCTTGATCAAATCAACGATAAACGTGCTATTGATGCATTAAATCATTATGGAATCACACCAGTTGATCAACTTTCATTATCAAATTCAAAAGATGCAACACATAATTTGAGTTGTCAAGAGTTCATACTTCATCTTTTCATGGTGAATCAATCATATGGCTGCCATCATGTCAAAAGGAAGGTACATTTTGCTGGACATGTCTTTTAATCATCTTAAGTGGATCCATGATCCATTTTATTAAAAGAAGTAAATGATTTCATAGATGCATCAAGTTCAATTATGCATCTCTTAAATAATGAAGGAGAAATCAAGGCATGCCTGAAGCCATCATGAGGCATATGGGGCAACAAGAAGTAGCAATTCAAGGTACTGTCAAGTTCTTCTAACCTCAACCCTATTGTATAGCCACACATCACATAGGATGGTCAGCTTTCAGGTCACCAACTTAGGTGGCATGTGTCTGCCAACTAGGATTAAAGTGAGGAGATGGTGTTTATTTGTTGCACATGATCAAAAGGACTGAAATGTTGTGGAAACCAGGTTACAAACTGGTGGGGTAGCAAGCAATTGTTGGGAGAAATCATGGAGATTGGGGCAGTCCTAAAAGGAGAATACATGCTACATCTCATAGTGGGACAATAATAGCCAATGAAGCATGTGAGACAACAAGAATCAATGAGCAATAACAACCTTGTGTTCCAAGATTCAAAGAAAGAGTAGTGAAGATAACATGGTGAAAGACACAACAAGTCTACATGAGCCAAAGGGAGTATACACTGCTCACATTGAACCAAATTAGCACCAAAGCAATGATCATTGGAGGCATGAAACAACCACTTCATGCAATAGGATAGCAAGGTCCAAAAAATAAAGGTATTTCAGAATACAATGAACAACATGGAAGCAAATCACTTCACAATATCAATACACTTCAAGCAAAAATGAAATTTCATGGAGCAGTCATGGATGATAAATGGAGTACATGACCAAGTCATCATATCAAGGTGTATCCCAGGATGCAAAATCCTAAAGGTTAAAAGGGACAGATGGCAGCCACATTAAGAGAAACCAAGTGAAGGTATGTTGGGGAGCTTGTAGGTTTTTTGATTGTTCCCTCTATTGGATACTATTAGAAGCATAGATAATTACACAAACACTATCTCTGTCCTATGGATTTATCATTTTGGAAGCTTTAAAAACCTTGCAAAGATGATACCTCGGTTATGTCACATATAACAACATTATAAAGCAATACCCATGGTTACCATGAATGAAAATTGTGACAATATCTCACAAGACAATGGATAAAGGTAGTGTTTACATAATGGGGCAGTAGTATTCAAAGAAAGAGCCAAGAGCAACAATGATAAGGATCCCAAGGGTAGGGGGGATCCTAAAATTCCTATGAAGGAACAACCACTACAACCTACAAAATAGGCATTCAAAATGCAGTAACAACTAATGTGCCAATTGCAAATAATGTTAACTCCATGTCAAGTGTAATTGAGATCTCTGCTCATGACTATTGTTTCTTTATCTAAGGTTCTTGAGGGTTATCTAAGGTTCTTGAGGGTTGTGCTATTTGGCATCATCTATAGTTAGGATGTGTTTTGTGAGACAAGCAAATGCTACAAGAAACAAAAATTAGAGGATCACAAACATATTGAGGTTTTCAAGTTTGTCCCAGACAATAAAGTAAAGACCTCAATCCATTTTGAAGAGTGCATTTGAGTGCAATAATAGAGTTTTTTTCAGAATAAACAAATTCAAAGTAAAATCAGTGAGGGAAACCAACTATGCTACAACCATGCATACATTTCAAATGGACAAAGAAAATGATAGCCTTGAAGATAGTGATAAAATACAAGCAACCATTTGATCTCTTTGAGATAAGTATTCATCACTATGAGCAAATGACAAACAACTATTTCAAGAAGTCATAATATGAGTTTTTTTTCCATCCTAGGACATCAAGGTTAGAGATTTCATTAGATATTCATTATAGTGCTTAAAAAGTATAGCAATGTATAATCATTCAAAAAATAGAAAGTTTGTAAGCATAAGTAATAAATGTGACAATGTGATAGCCAGTGATCTTGCAGAGAACAATTGAAGTTCCTAATCACATAGAGAATCTCCTAGCATACTTTATTAACCTTCAATGTGGAAGCATATTGGAGATGGCAATCAAGGAGTCATGGAGAGACCTATGTTATGGTTATGATGAGATTTTGAAATCCAAGGCAAATGCATTCAAATAGAAAGTAGAAGGAATGGAAAATAGGTATCAAACCGAGCAGTGTTGTGAGAGTTCTAGAAGGAAAAGGTGGTGTTCCTGAAGGAATGAAAAAGGGTGCATGGAGATTTTAAATTATACCCACACTGTGCAATGGAATTGAATCATTTTATAACCAGGCCTTTGGGGGCAACATTCTCTTTGTGCCAAAAAAATCTGAGTTGCTTCATAAAATCAAGAAAAAACCCCATATGGGTTTGAGAAAAATTACAAATACAGAGGTGGAAAGGTCTGGTTTTCTTGCACATTGATAGAAACCCATCTGGGTTTGTTAAAAAATCTACAAATACAAGAGTTTCATGGTATTTTTTCTACAAAAAATGTCATTTGAAAAAACTAGGTTTTCTTTCACAAATTAACGAACCCATCTGGGTTGTGTTAAAAGTTGCAAATGCAGAAGCTTTAAAGGAGAGCTTTCATGATAATATTTAGACAATGTGTCATGGCAACTTGAAAATGCCATTTCAAAATTAGGTTCAAGAAACCATTTGGGGTTTGAGCAAAATTGCAAATACAAGGCTATATAAAAAGTTACCATGAAGTTTTGAAGCAAAACAAAAGAATATGGAAACCCTGTTTCATTCCCATGGCCACGACCAAAATAACATTATTTTCTTCACAAGAAACAATAGAAAAGATTTGTGTTTGTTAAAAATTGCAAATGCAGAGCCATTTAAAAAGTTACAATGAAGTTTTGAAGGAAAATAAAAAAATATGAGCCATATTTCATTCTCCATGGTCACGGCTGAAGGTTGAGTCTTTTCTTCACAAAAATCACAAAGGAAACTTGGGGTTTTTTATTTTCAACTTCAAATACAGAGAAAGCTAATTTTGTTTCATATTGACAATGAAAAGCTTCCATTCGAGCTTCCATTCACTATGATGAAGGAGAAAATCTAGACTGGTAAAAGGCTTACCTGAAGGCTTTGCTTTTCTTTCGCAATATTCAAGCATTTTTTTTTGTACAAAGAACCTTCATTCGAGCTTGGGAAAAAACCTTATGGCGACTTAAACAAGATGAGTAACCATAGAAAAAGAAAAGTGAAACAAAAGTGGTCAGGAACATGTCTATGGTCGTGGCTTTTTGCCCACAAATAGCCTTAAATAAATGGAAAAAATACAAATTTTGTACAAAAAGGCCAATTACCTATCGTTTTACGTGGTTTTCATCAGAAAAAATGCCAAAAAACCAGTCAAAATCATGTTTCCAGAGCTTTCATCAAACCCGCATGGCGACAAAAGTTTCTTCTAGAAGGCTCGAATCAAAATGAAATGGGTTTCTTTTGCTTTTCCCATTATTTTGTTTAGGGTTTGAACCCTACATTGGAGGCTAATGGGATTTTTTCCCATTTTTAAAAAAAATGAAACACATTTTAATGTGTTGTGTGGGCTGAATGATGGAGTCATAAGTTAGGCATTTATTTTGCCTTATTTTCATGTTGAACACTTATGCCTTGTTTTAAAAAGATGTTAAGTCCTCCAAATTTGAAACATGTTATGCATTTGATCTTTGATCATATGGTGCCTTGAAGACCTTTCAAAATGTGCCTTCCAAAGATTATGGAGCTCACATAGGCCAAATTATTGGGGCCTTTCTTTGCAATCTTGTCTCATGTTTAAGCATCTATTTAGCAGAAAATGCATTGTTACAGGTTATAAGTTGTGTTAGTTAATCCAAGTGTTGTTAGTTCTGAGATTTTGTTTTCCTTCTAAGAGTCTTGTTTAGAAATCTCCTTATAAATTAATTATGTGAAATGCATGTGAAAATGAGTTGTGTAAACAAGGTTTTATGACATTGTTTTGAATGTGATAGGTTGTTATCAGGTCTTAGTCAGTTTTTGGTGTATCACCTTAGGTAGTTTCAGTTAATGTTTAGGTTTTATGCATCTCTTACCCTTTTCCCAAGAAATAATTAGTTAGGTGGCATCAAAAGGGGGGCCAACCCATAATCTGGAGGTCTACTTTCAAATAGGACACCCATAACCTGAAAGCAGCCCCATGTTACATCCAACCCTGTTAAGTTCTTTCACAACTTGGCATAAAGGGTGCAGATTTGGATCACTAATAGTTTTGGCATGCCCGGTGGGACAAGTGAACTACTTCTTAGTTCATTTTTTATGTATTTGGTTACTGTTGTTTGGTGTGTATAGCAGTAGTTTCATCCTTTTGGAGGAAACTTTTCAACACACATGGTGACTCTGGAAGGATATCAACTGGTTTCAAGCAGACAAAGTGTTGTTATGTACTTATTTTCAAAATCAGACCTAGTTTCTTGCTTTACTAGAAATTCCAATGAATTTCCAATCTCTTGAATGAATAAATATGTCTCCATTTCATGGAAATATGTTATATTACCCGCCATTCCATGAAATTCATGCATGTATGACCTCTTACCGGTCATATCACACTGAACAGCTTGCTAGTTTTATTTCAAACAACCTTGTTACAGCAAGTTACCAGCATTCTCATTATGTTTCCCGCCCTCTCACTCCTGCTCAATCTCAATATCAGCCAGTATATGCCCAAAACCAGTCTCAAGCAGGATATTTTGTTCTAAAACAATAATCATGTTCTCATTTGCAGCCCCAAAATGTTGATGATATGGGGATTAGTAATATTGACAGTCTATTGCTATATTTCCATAGACAGTTGGATGAAATCAATAGAGAACAATAGTATCAAATGCAATAGTAGGAGGTTGACATGCATCCGGAGGAATTAGCCTACCAAGCATACATTCAAGAGCAGGAGATGGAGATTCAAAGGAGACAACATAAGGAATGTCTTGCAAAGTAGATAGTTGCAGAGGAATGCCAACTAAGGTACGAAACCCAGGCAACCCCTTCCTTTCCTAGTTTCAGCTCAATTCCTCTTGCAATGTTGAATCATCGTGTGAGTGAAGAGGTTCCTAAGTACAAGTTCCCTAGCTTTAGACAAGAAGAACCTATTGAGCCATTGAGTGACCCTACCAATGAGCCTTCTACCCATAGGTTTCCAAGTTGGAAAGGGCCATCTACTATACCTTATGAGGTTCCTCCATTTATCATGCAATTGGAACCATGCTCTAACATCCAAAAATCAAAAGAAGAGAAGACCCTTGGCCAACACAACTCACCCAACATGGAGGAGACTAGAAATATAAATTTGTTGCATTTAGCTATGGAGGAATACAGGCTACAATAGTAAAAGGTTGAACAGGAAAAGGCTTTTCAAGATATATTTTCCTTTGTTTTAGCTAATGATACTCCTACTTCTGTTGGAATTGATCCAAATGTTTCAATAGTTCAGCCTAGACAACAGGAAGAGAAAGTGAAAGTGGTTGTTGAAGAAGAGCAGTGTATAGCCAGATTGGATGTTTTTGAGCATGCTATGGATGAAAGGGATAATATTGAGCTTTATGAAGAGGTGTGCACTGGTATAATTGAAAAATTTTGTTTAAAATTAGATGACAAGGAATCGGATCTATTAGAGGAGTATGGCACTCATGCTGAAATTCAATAGTAGGTTCACAAGTTTGAACAAGAAATTTCTCATAAACCCAATTTGCAATTTCTTATATGGTCTGATGAGCTTCCTTTCTGCTATACAGAAGAGTTGGAAGCTGATATACCAGTTGGAAGCCTATTTCAAGAGGCTACTTCATTATTTGAACACTTTCCCACCTTCATTGAAGAAGAAAAGCATGTTTTGGAGTGCATCTCTTTGAGTGATAATGTGGATTTTAAGGTTAAACGAGCTGATTTTAAGAGCCTTCCAAGAGCTGGAAGCTTTGATAAGCTATTAGCTACCTTGGTGGAAGGTGATTGTTCATTAACTATGGAGGAAAAATCAACATGGAAAATCATTATGCAAGGTGAAGCCACGAAGTAGGACAACCACGTAAAGAAAGAAGAAAGAGAAGTAGCCAACAATGGTAGTTCAAAGTTTGTTCATTCTAGGGGTTGTCCAATCAAATACTTAGCCAATACGAAGGCCACTAAAGTGCCAGAGGTCATGCTTACACCCAAGTATGAGGATGCAATTGGAGAAGAAGTTGACTTTGAAGTTGCAATTGAAAGTGATCAAATTCAGTTAACTTGTCTAGTCTAGGACAACAATAGGCATGATCGTTTCCAAAATGCAAGTGAGTTTATTTGCATCTTTCATGAAACATTGCAATAGTATATTGAACATCTACATGTGTTTCATGTTCTTTCAGCAATACTTAATCATGTAATGCATCAGTTGTTGATTAAAAAGGGGTGTTATTTTGCAAAGCTTGTCAATGGTTTTGTTTGACTAGCTTCTTTGTTGGTTAGAGTAGGTTAGAGTAGTTTCATTTTAGATGCTTTTTTAGTTTTCCCTAAGTGCTTTTCAGCACAGTTAAGTAGTTTTCATTATGCAGTGTTGTGTTTTCAATAAGTCGCATGGTGTCATACATTGTTCTAGTGAGTTACAACAACATAAAATGATGTTTTCAAGTGGTGTCAACTTTTAGATGACTTTGTGCCCAATGGATAAGCTTTAGGCAATAGGTTGAGATGTTTCGCAGGAAAACATATAGCAAATGTTGCCAAAAATGTTACTTTATTTTTAGCTTTCAACTAAAATCAGGTAACTTAGTGTTTATTCTTTAATTTGTGTTCCATTTAAACATTAAAAGATAAACCATATTTTTCTAAGTTCGTTGATATGCATAAAAGAGATTGCCAAGTAAATATTGCATTTTATTCCAGTATTGCAATTATAGATAAATAAGAAAGAGAACCAATATGTATTGCAAATGTGATCTTTATTGATAATCATGAGCGTATAAATGTCCCTCACAAACCAAGGGACTAGTTATCCTAATGCTAGTAAAGAAGAGATCATACGCATATGGATAACAAAAATAAATTGCATATAAAATGAAAAGGGACCTGTCATTTCCTGGTGGAATAATGAATCCCATTGGCTTGGCCTCACATCATATTGATCCTTCCCGCTGCTCTACTTTTGTTTGACACCCTCTTCGTTGCTCCTAGGTTTCTTGTATTGGATGAAAACAATGTTGTTAGAGCAATGAAAGGTACCTGATCAAAATTATATGCAAAACATCCATAAACGTGTAATCTAATGTCTACAAGCATTAAAATAGCAACACACCATAAGTGTCCCTGAAAAAAAAAAGGAGTGATCAAAAACACCTATGATATGCTTTGTTTATCTAACTGTTTGTTCCATGTGCAGATTTAGGACAAGTCTTGTTACTGTTCTAATTCAGCTAATTACAGCATGTGGGGTAAATGTGGCTCCCACGAGGGTAGAGCTCAACATCCTTCCCTTTGATGTTTTAAGAGGGATAGGAAATTGAGTAACTTGATCAAATCAATGATAAACATGGATCCATGATCCATTTTATTAAAAGAAGTAAATGATTTCATAGATGCATCAAGTTCAATTATGCATCTCTTAAATAATGAAGGAGAAATCAAGGCATGCCTGAAGCCATAATGAGGCATATGGGGCAACATGAAGTAACTGTTCAAGGTACTATCAAGTACCTCTAACCTCAACCCTATTGGAGAACCACACATCACATAGGATGGTGAGCTTTCAGGTCACCAACATAGGTGACATGTGTCTTTCCACTAGGATTAAAGTGAGGAGATGGTGTTTATTTATTGCACATGATCAAAAGGACTGAAATGTTTTGGAAACCAGGTTACAAACTTGTGGGGCAACAAGAAATTGTTGGGAGAAATCATAGAGATTGGGACAGTCCTAAAAGGAGAATACATGCTACATCTCATAGTGGGACAGTAATAATCAATGAAGCATGTGGGATAGCAAGAATCAATGAGCAATAACAACCTTGTGTGCCAAGATTCAAAGAAAGAGTAGTGAAGAGAACATGGTGAAAGAAACAACAAGTCTACATGAGCCAAAGGGAGTATACACGGCTCACATTGAACCAAATTAGAACCAAATCAATGATCATTGGAGGCATGAAACAACCACTTCATGCTGCAGGACAACAAGGTCCAAAAAAGAAAGGTATTTCAGAATGCAATGAACAACATGGAAGCAAATCAGTTCATAATATCAATACACTTCAAGCAACAATGAACTTTCATGAAGAAATCATGGATGATGAATGGAGTACATGACCAAGTCATTATATCAAGGTGTTGTCCCAGGATACAAAAATTTGAAGGTTAAAAGGAACAGATGGCAGCCACATTAAGAGCAACCAAGTGAAGGTATGTTGTGGAGCTTGTAGGTTGTTTGATTGTTCCCTCTATTGGATAAAATCAGAAGCATAGATTAATTACACAAAAACTATCTATGTCCTATGGATTTAACATTTTGGAAGCTTTAACAACCTTGCAAAGATGATACCTCGGTTATGTCACGTATAGCAGTATTATAAAGCAATCACCAAGGTTACCATGAATGAAATTTGTGACAATATCTCACAAGACAATGGATAAAGGTAGTGTTTACATAATGGGGCAGTAGTATTCACAAAAAGAGCCAAGAGCAGCAATGATAAGGATCCCAAGGGTAGGGGGGAGCCTAAAATGCATATGAAGGAACAACCACTACAGCCTACAAAATAGGCATTCAAAATGCAGTAACAACTAATGTGCCAATTGCAAATAATGTTAACTCCATGTCAAGTGTAATTGAGATATTTGCTCATGACTATTGTTTATTTATCTAAGGTTCTTGAGGGTTGTGCTATTTGGCATCATCTATAGTTAGGATGTGTTTTGTGAGACAAAGGAATGCTACAAGAAACAGAAATTAGAGGATCACAAACATATTGAGGTTTTCAAGTTTGTCCCAAACAATAAAGTAAAGACCTCAATCCATTTTGAAGAGTGCATTTGAGTGCAATAATAGAGTTTTTTTTTCATAATAAACAAATTCAAAGTAAAAGCAATAAGGGAAGCCAACTATGCTACAACCATGCATACATTTCAAATGCACAAAGAAAATAATAGCCTTGAAGATAGTGATAAAATACAAGCAGCCATTTGATCTCTTTGAGATAAGTATTCATCACTATGAAAAAATGACAAACATTTATTTCAAGAAGTCATAACATGAGTTTTTTATCCATCCTAGGACATAAAGGTTAGAGCTTTCATTATATATTCATTATAGTGCTTACAAAGTATAGCAATGTATAATCATTCAAAAAATAGAAAGTTTGTAATTATAAGTAATAAACGTGAGAATGTGAGCCAATGATCTTGCAGAACAATTGAAGTTCCTAATCACATAGAGAATCTCCTAGCATACTTTATTAACCTTCAATGTGGAAGCATATTGGAGATGGAAATCGAGTATTCATGGAGAGACCTATGTTGTGGTTATGATGATATTTTGAAAGCCAAGGCAAATGCATTCAAACAGAAAGTAGAAGGAATGGCAAACATGTATCAAAACGAGCAGTTTTGTGAGAGTTCTAGAAGGAAAAGGTGGCGTTCATGAAGGAATGAAAAAAGGTGCATGGAGCTTTTAAATTATACCCACACTATGCAATGGCATTGAATCATTTTATAACCAAGCCTTTGGGGGTAACATTCTCCTTGTGCTAAAAAATCTGAGTTGCTTCATACAATCAAGAAAAAACCCCATCTGGGTTTGAGCAAAATTACAAATATAGAGGTGGAAAGGTTTGGTTTTCTTGCATATTGAGAGAAATCCATTTGGGTTTGTTAAAAAAGATCTACAAATACAAGAGTTTCATGGTATTTTTTCTACAAAAAATTGCCATTTGAAAAAACCAGGTTTTCTTTCACGAATTTAAGAACCCATCTGGGTTGTGTTAAAAGTTGCAAATGCAGAAGCTTTAAAGGAGAACTTTCATGATAATATTCAGACAATGTGTCATGGCAGCCTAAAAATACCATTTCAAAATTAGGTTCAAGAAACCATTTGGGGTTTGAGCAAAATTGTAGATACAGGGCTATATAAAAAGTTACCATGAAGTTTTGTAGCAAAACAAAAGAATATGGAAACCTTATTTCATTCTCATGGTCGTGGCCAAAATAGCATTATTTTCTTCACAAAAAATAATAGAAAATATTTGGGTTTGTTAAAAATTGCAGATGTAGAGCCATTTAAAAAGTTGTCATGAAGTTTTGAAGGAAAATAAAAAATATGAAGCCATATTTCATTCTCCATGGCCACGGCTGAAGGTTGAGTCTTTTCTTCACAAAAATCACAAAGGAAACTTGGGGTTCTTTATTTTCACAAATAAAGAGAAAGCTAATTTTGTTTCATATTGACAATGAAAAGCTTCCATTCACTATGATGAAGGAGAAAATCAAGACTGGTAAAAGGCTTACCTGAAGGCTTTGCTTTTCTTTTGCAATATTCAAGCATTTTTTGTTGTACAGAGAGCCTTCGTTCAAGCTTGGGAAAAACCCTCATGATGGCTGAAACAAGATGAGTAACCACAAAAAAAGAAAAGTGAAACAAAAGTGGTCAAGAACATGTCCATGGCTGCGGCTTTTTGCCCACAAATGGCCTTCAAAAAATGGAAAAAATACAGATTTTGTACACAAAGACCAATTACTTGTCGTTTTATGTGGTTTTCATCAAAAAAATGCCAAAAAACAGTCAAAATCATGTTTCCAGAGCTTTCATCAAACCCTCATGGCGACAAAAGTTTCTTCCAGAAGGCTCAAATCAAAATGAAATGGGTTTCTTTTGCTTTTCCCATTATTTTGTTTAGGGTTTGAACCCTACATTGGAGGACGATGGGATTTTTTCCCATTGTTTTAAAAAATGAAACACTTTTTAATGTGTTGTGTGGGCCGAATGATGGAGTCATAACTTAGGAATTTCTTTAGCCTTATTTTCATGTTGAACACTTATGCCTTGTTTTAAAAAGATGTTAAGTCCTCAAATTTGAAACATGTTATTCCTGTGATCTTTGATCATATGGTGCCTTGAATACCTTTCAAAATGTGCCTTCCAAAGATTGTGGAGCTCACATAGGCCGAATTATTGGGGCCTTTTATTTTCCTTTTAAAATAAAGAGTTGTTGACTAAGTCATAGTCATGTTCTTTTTGGCCTTGAAATGCAGAAGTGGAGGTAGTTACAATTTATCAAGCGCCTTGGAAGAATTTGTTTTTTGCTTAATGCTTTTCCAAGAATTTAAGTATCATTATTTTGCATTTTATTTCAAAGTGTAAAAACACCATTTAAGTGATTTGAAAATCACTTTAAATTTATTCATATGCAAATGTAAATGTAATCCAAGGATGGTGGTGGGGCCTTTTTTGCATTTGTCATTAAAATGTAAAATAATTTGATTAAGTGATGTAATATGAATCACTTAACCAAATTATTGTTTTAAATGCAAAATAGAGTCTTGTGTTTTCAAAACACACATGTAGCATGGGTCAAGGTTATGGGAGACAAAATTATGACTAACAGACATGAGGAGAGTGTGTGAATTGTGCCTCTGACTATTTTGGAGAGAGATGTACTATTTTGGAGGTAGTTTTGTCACATTTTTGGTGTGACTATGGTCTGGGCTTGACCTTGGACCATTTGGAGGAATTTTTGGAGTGATTTTAGAAGGTTCTTTTTTGGTTTTTGTGCTTCATCCGACCAGAACCTTCTAGATGGATAGGCATGGGAGTTGTGTGATCTTTTTTCTTAAGTAACTTCAATCTTTGTTATTGGAGTGAGTTCTTTCTTTCCAGCAGAGTGATAGCTTGGTTTTGGAGTTATTTTTTAGTAGGAGCAGTATTGTAACTCATATGGACTTGTGATACAGTGAGTACTTTGAATCAATAAAATAGAACACTTACCTTCTTATTTCATTTTTTATGGTGTGTTGTTAGTGATTGATCAAATTGTGAAATTTACCTTTCCTTGCAATCTTGTCTCATGTTTAAGCATCTATTTAGTAGAAAATGCATTGTTACAGGTTATAAGCTGTGTTAGTTAATCCAAGTGTTGTTAGTTGTGAGATTTTGTTTTCCTTCTAAGAGTATTGTTTAGAAACCTCCTTATAAATTACTTATGTGAAATGCATGTGAAAATGAGTTGTGTAAACAAGGTTTTATGACATTGTTTTGAATGTGATAGGCTATTATTAGGTCTTAGTCAGTTTTTGGTGTATCATCTTAGGTAGTTTCAGTTAATGTTCAAGTTTTATGCATCTCTTACCCTTTTCCTCATAAATCATTAGTTAGGTGGCATCAAAAGGGGATCCAACCCATAATCTAGAGGTATGCTTTCAAATAGGACACCCACAACCTAAAAGTAGTCCCATGTTACACCCAAACTTGTTGAGTTCTTTCACAGCTTGGCATAAAGGGTGCAAATTTGGATCACTAACACTACTAAGGTAGAATAAGTATTACTAGTACACAAATACAATGTTCCTACCTTTTCACCTTTAGCTACTACCAATGCACCTTTAGTGACATTCCAATTTTTTTTCTGAAAAGGTAACTATGCAACCTTCACTACCTAGTTGTCCTATAGAAATTAAATTCCTTCTAAAATTTGGAACATGTCTTACCTCATGTAGCAACCATTAATTTCCATTTTGCAACTTGATTTTTATCTTTCCTTTTCCAACAATCTGGTAGGAATCATCATCACCCAAATATACCTGTCAAAAATCACCTTGAACATAATCTACAAAATATTTCTTATGGGGTGTGGCATGAAATGAAGCCCCTAAATGTATTATCGGGGAATCATTAGCATTATCTAAACACATAATTAAAGAATCCTAAAATTTATTACTTGCAACATTAGCTTCCTTACTGTCATCATGTTGTTTTTTTCCTTGTTTTCCCTTTCGAGACCAACAATCCTTCTTCAAGCGTCCTAGCTTTCCAAAATGCCAGCAATCCATTCTTCCTCTAGATTTAGATCTGCCTTTCTTCGACTTCCCTTGTGACTTCCCATTATTTTTTTGGGATTTTTCCTCTCTCCTTTGTTCTTCCATTATTTTTTACAATCAAAGCATTTCCAAGTGTTGAACTCTCACCTATGCTTTTCTGCTACATTTCCTTGCTAAGGATAACACCAACAACATCATCAAATTTCAATGTATTTGAACCAGAGACATAGTTACTCACAACCATTACCAAGCTATTCCAGATTTTTGGCAAAGAACATAAAACCAAGAGAGCCCTCACCTCTTCATCAAAATTCACTTTTACAGAAGTTAACTGACTAGTAATCGTATTAAACTCATTTAAATTATCTATCATAGATCCACCTTCAATCATTTTCAGATTAAATGAACACTTCATGAGAAATACCTTATTTGAGGTTGAGGGTTTTTCATATAATTTATCCAAAGCTTCCATTAGATCCTTTGTTGTCTTTGCTTCTATTATATTGAACACCACAGATGGTGCTAGACACAACCGAATGGTTCCTAGTGTCTTTCTATCCAGAATCTCCCATTCTTCATTAGACATCGCAGCATCTTTCTTTTCTTTTCCTTGCAATGGCCTCCATAGATCCTTTTGATACAAATAATCTTCCATTTTCATCTTCCACAATAAATAATTCTGGTCGTTGAACTTCTCAACCTTGAATTTTCCTTCTTCCATTGCTCCCACTTAAATCTAGAGGTTTCCTACCAATCTACCAAAAAACACGCAACTCTGATACTAGTTGTTAGGGTTCAGGAAAATCAGAGCAATAAACATTAACAATTATATGCAGATTAAATAACCCAAAAATAACAATGAAGAATAACACAAAAAAGATCAACACATAATTTTAACGTGGTTCACCCAATATGGGCTACATCCACAAAAAATCAGCCATTTGATGATTTTATTATCTAGTGCAAAACATATTACAATCTCGTGAATAACATACTGCAACTTACATCCCAGTCGCTTATAACAAGCTTTTTGGAAGCTTCTAGAATTAGGGTTTTACAAATTCATTTTTCATTTCTCAATTAACAAAAATTAACTACCAACCCCTTGACGTGTAAAAAGGGAAAAAAAATTGAGGGTTGTGCCCTTGAATCCCTACTCTCAAGGGCTATTGCCCCCAAACCCCCACTCAGGGCCTAGCCCAACCTTGAACCCCAAAAAGGATACGTAAAGAGTGTACAATATTTACATGGTCAGTTGCCACATACCAAAAAAGAATCTCAAATATATTTACTAACAACCCGATTGTATATACAACTAAATGTGTTTCAACTACAAATATTATGTACCTTTTATAACCAAAATTAGTTGCTAAATACCATTTTAATATTTACTTAAACAAAATTTACTTAGATTGATTATCCTTGAAAGATCCACCATATTCTAAACAATCATGTCATGCCTCCAAAATATTTATGCTAGATACATATGCAAACTATAAAAAAAAGAATCATGTTACCTCTTGAGTATGCCACTTGTCAAATCACCCATAACTATGAATAGTTGGCTAATATATTGAAAAATATTTGTCAAAAGGCCATTGGAAGTTGAGAATATTCTTTAACTTATAATAATAGGTATTTTATCTATAATCTAGCAATATTCTTACATATTTTACATATCCATCTAATCTAATTTCTAATTTCAACACCTTATGTAGTTTTAAATAGTAAAAAATTAGGTCAACTTTATCCTCCTAGATTGTTGACTTGACAAGTGTGGGTTTGATGTCCTAGAATTCATTTTTCTAATCCTCTAATGATTTCATGGTGCTACCACCAACAAAAAAAGATTTCAATTGGAATTCCTCCAATACCTTGAAACAATTTAATCTCATGAAGATTCATGTCAATCTTGCTTTGGTATGTGGAGATATTATTCAACAATCTCACCACCTCATGTCTACTTGCAATATTCTTAGGGGCATCAAGATTGTACTTGGAATTACCCTAGATTGTACTCATGATTAGTGTTATACATATTCATGTGTTTAGGGTTATCCTAAAGGCAACATCCTAGTTCCATTATTTTTCATTGTATTTTCTTAAGCTATCATAACATCCCCATACATTATCAACCTTATACAATATACATGTAACCATGTGATTGAATATTTTTCTCATTGAATTAATGACCTCTTGAGCTCCTTTAGGCTTAGCAGATACCTTTGTCTTTTGAGCTTTCTTCAACTTATAGTTAAAGTCTTCAATTATTAGCATCAAAGTACACCTATCCTATTTAGTCATGTTGGTTGAGGAAGATGGTAATTTTCAAGTTCTTGTACTATAATCTTAGTTTCTACCACCATATATTTAACATTTTTATGTTCATGTAGAAAATTGGTGTGCTCCCCTTGCAATTTATTGTAGTATTCTTACAATTTTTTGTTGTTTCTTCATTAAATATGTAGTGTTAACCACTAAAGATATAACCTAAGGTGTAATGGTATCTCCCAATATATTCACAATAAAATTTCAACTAATTCACAAATATTTTGGGCTATCTATGGTTTATTAAATTTTGGATAAATGACCCATATGGCCAATTTATTATATTTGGTACTAAATCTAGACCCAAAATGGAATTATTTTTGGCACTCCTCACTTTTAAAAATATCACTTCAATATCCTACCTTCTTATTGTTAGAACACAATGATATACTAAGAGGGGGCATGAATCAGTATAGCCCACAAATTTATCCAATTCAACTTCATCAAACAAAACTTCTTATTACCTCAAGCAGATAAAATATCAAATGTAATTCAAAGGAAAAAACACACAACCACAACACTAGATTTATGTGGAAAACCCTACAAGGGAAAACCATAGTGAAAAAGCTGCTTGGAGCTACTATCCAAATCCATCCTCACAAATAAAACAAGATTTACAATAGGTTTTATGGGCTACAACCCAAAAGAAGCTACAACTTGTCACATCTTGAACTTTGATGCTCCTTGTTTTTGGATTTGTGTGGATTTGATAAATGATTGGATGTGTGTGATAGAATACATAATGAATACTATGGTATTTTTGGTGTGATGAAATATGAAATGTTGCTTTAATTTAAGAAAAGTTGAATGTTTAGAGTGCAATTTATTTTGGATGTGATGAAAAATGGAAAATGTTATTTGAATTAATGAGTTTTAATTTTTTGATTTATATTTTATGTGGATACTAATCTATTGATGCATGCCTGAGGGTATTGAGATGCAGGTCATCGAAGACCAAGGGTGTGGCTAAGGAGAGAAGGTTAGCTTCTTGGAAGAGTATAGTAGGAATGGAACTCTCGCATACACACACATGCATGTAGTGTCATTTAAATGCATGTAGTTTTAATTTCATTGGATGCATAATTGTATGTTCTTCTGAGTGTTTATTTAATTTTATGAAGTGGAAATAAAAGCATAGTAAAATAGAAGAATTAATCAAATGCATAATGGTGTGTTTTTCAAAGTGCTTATTTTTAATTTATGAAATAGAAATAAAAAGGTGTGATGAAAATAATAGACAATAACTTAGCTTAAAGAATTTTATTATGCAAGTAAATGCACTTGCTTTTTTGAGTGAAAACAATTTTATTGAAGTTGTTTATTAGTTGGTAAATTATTATTTATATTAGCAAGGTAATATTTTATTTACAATAAAGTGGTATTCATTTACTTATTTATTTGGAAATAAATAAATATAGTGAAATTAAAAGTTAAATTTCAGTAAAGAAAGGAACCATCGAGAAATGGAATTTAATTGGAATTTCAAGATTAGGTTTTGGGAAAACTGAAAATAAAATTTAAAAGAGAAAAGATTAACGAAAACAAACAACGGTTCTTGAACACATTTCTTGATTTTATGCTCTACAAAATATCAAAAATGGCTGCAAATAGATTACTTTATAGATTTTGGTGGATTCAAAATTAGTGGGATTAAGAAGATAATACAATAAAAAGAAAAGAAGAAGGAGAAGAAGGCTTCCAGGGAGCAGGCTCCAGGGGAAGGAAGAAGAAGCAGGAGAGTTTTGGTTCCAACTAGAGGCAACTGTTTTCCAAGTTTTTAATTTCTTCCATTGTATTTAATTTTATGAGAAAAGAAATTTATGTATTGATCAAAATTTAATTCTTTTGAAATCCATTGTGCAAGAACCTCTGTAATTTTGAAGTGTTACTGTGCAAAACTCATTAGTAAAATTAGTACAATTCTTCCAAATCTCGTATATATTTTTGCAATCTCCTAGTTTTGAAAATTTTATGCCCAGATTGGGTTTCTATGAGGTTCTTGGATTAAAAATTGTTCTAGATTTTGTTGATATAATATATATATGTCCATCTATATATATATATATATATATATATATATATATATATATATATATATATATATATATATATATATATATATATATATATATATATATATATATATATATATATATATATATAGATATATATATATATATATATGTATGTATGTATGTATATAGTGGGCGGTTGGGTGGGCTCCCCCCAGCCCCTCTTTTTGCCACTCGAATTCCTGGGTGGGCATGAGGTGGCTTTGGGACGATTTTGGTGCTTGCGGAGGTGGCATTGCCATGTCATTCTTTGGCCTCTCTAAATTGCCGTGGGGAGGAGTTGGTTTTTTTAAAGTGTTTTGCTCTTGAAAATCGCAGAACCTTTGGTGTTTGACAGGGGGAATGTATGGCTATGCATTCAAGGCATCGTCTGTGCGACACGTTGGGTACGAAAATCATTGAAATGACAGTTGAAGGGCCGGGTGGCATCTCACTTCATTCGAAGTGATTATGGTTTATAGGCGGAAGGACTGAGCCCGTAGCAAATCTTCATGGCAAGGACGAGATGATCAGCCCACCATTATTCAGTTTCGTGTACGGAGGCCTGACTGATCCTCTCACGGGTCTATTAATGGATCTGTTGAAATCATTTTTAATGCTTTATCTTTGAATTTTGGCATTGTATTTTGTTTTTGTGTAGGGAATGACTGTCAATGTTCTGCAAATGGCGAGGATGACAAAGTCAAAATTCACCATCCACATTTCAGAGGAAGGCTTGGAATGCTTTGGGGTCGACACACCAGTCTCTCTGATGGCTACGGAGAGGCCGATTGCCTTTCAGGAAGTTACGGACCAGAGATTAAAGAGAATTCTATCCGAGGATGATCCGGTGTCGTTGGTTGCAGTCAAAATGATCCTTGGTAAAGAACACCTGGAAAGAAAGGAGTATGCCAGAGATAATGCCCATATCTCCTCTTGGTTTCTTGCAGTGCTTCTGGACTTGGAGACCCCGAAGGCGGTGGCTATGGAGATGATGGTGTGCTTGTTCCATGATGACTTGCTTGGTGGACTTGAGGAAATAATGAAGGAGGCCTTCTTAGGCAAAGGCATTCCACGCCCGGCTGACTTGGCTCTCCTATGGGACACGGAGGATGCTATTAAAGTTTATCCCTTTCTCTTAGACCTCAAAGGGTCTGCTTTGTCAAGGCACAAAAGAATTGTGGATGTGGCCGTGGATTTCTTGAAGCGAAAGTTGAAGATGGTGCCGGAGGAGGGTATGGAGTGGATGGAAGGTTTTGTAAGGTTCATTGAAATCAACGGTTTCATGTGAGGGTTGGCCTCTGTGTCTGAAGCTTTTAAGTTTTATTTTTAGTTTCTGTCATTTCTGGTGGACTCCTGCACAAAATTTTTTGTGAATTTCGTCTTAAGTTGGTTGTGGGTCGGCCTTCGACCCCTTTCTCTGTTCCAATGGTTTTCGCGGCTGGTCTTTTGTTGCTCGTAATGGGACTGTTGAAATTGTGAAATCGTGTCCCGGTTGGGTTGGTTTTTTGTTCGGTTGTGTGTCTAGTTTGGAATTTCCTGCATTACAGATGTTTGTATATTTCGTCAATATCTATATATTATAAAAACTACCTTGCGTATCAAAAAAAAAAAATCTGCATATGTATATAAATATATATACATATATTTAAGGAATATAGAATTTTATATTTGCATATAATACAATGAACGCAAATTGTAGCCCATACATTTTTTTTCTCTATATTGAATTGAAGTTTCTAAAGCAAACTGTAATTATACTAAGGAGGGTGGGGGCATGCCCTAGTCGTGCCCTCCCCACATGGGAAGGGTTGCGCAGTGAGGACAACGTTCCCCCCACAGGTCATGGCCTATGGAGGGAGCACTGCCCTTCCAAGAAATGCCTTCCTCCATGTTTGGGGGGCGTTGGCTATAAACAGCCATAACAAGTTCTATCCCCTTCATCTGTAAAGCGTCAGCCATAGACTTTTGATTTCCTTCATAAAAAAATTTGTTCCCTGTAAAACTTGTTCTTCTCTGTCGCATTTGCTGAACGCAAATATATGAATAAATATATAATGTGTATATATATATATATATATAATATTGCTACATAATTTTATCTACTGCAGGTTAGTTATATTGATACATAACTATGTACAAATATATGTATATGAATATGTTGGGTATAAATTGTGCAACTACTGCATGTTATTCTGAATTGAAATTAACCATGCTTAGTATTTATTTTGACAATTTATGAATAGATATTCATATATATATAACCAGCTATAGAAAATATATGTATTTTTATTTGGGGAAGTAAACTAGTTCTGAAAACGAAAATGAATAGATATGAGTATGGCTGGGAATGATCCACAATCCCATGTTAGAATTGTTCTATTTATGAATTTCAATTTAATGTATCTTTAAATATGTTGGTATATGTGTACAAACAGTAAAATAGGAGCAAACTGTAGTTTCCAGCCAATATATAGGGCTGATTAGAGGAGAGATTTCTTTCAAAATTCATATAAATCAATTATCTAGATTAAATCATTCAATTAGAGATAGTGCATTGGATGTTTAGCGTGCATGTAGAAATGAACCCATAAGCATAAATTTATCTTATTCATTATAATAGAATGATTATAATAGAATCTATAGTGAACTATAAAAACAACCATGAGTTGCTTTTTCTCTTTGGATTTATTGTTGTTAAACAATTTGAAAAATTGTACACTGAAATAGCTAAGTAGTTGAATATATGAATAGAAACATGAGTGAACATTACCATAGGAGAAAAGGTAAACTGAAAACCTCTAGAAGTAGACATAATGCTGATTGGAGTTTATTTTCTTATTAAATAGATTAAATCTTTCAATTGAAATTAGAATGAGGGATATCTTGTATATACATGGAAATGAACTCATTGTGTAAATTCGTTTTTATTCATTGATAATAGTTAATTTGAAGAATGATATGATTAATGAAATTATAGGATCATTCACGAGTTGCATTATTGCATTTATGCAAATCATTTTATGAACTAGTCCATGAAATGTGTTTTATGATAGAATGCTTGTGTGAGAAAATGTTATTAAACTGAATAGAAATTTTATGTGGAAAATGCATTATTTATTTATGCTAAGTTATGAGTAGACTTCTGGGACAGGATGCCGAAGGTGGACCCACAAAGATGATAGTTTTAACTTTTCTAAAATTATCATTTATTTTTGTTTATGCTTGGCCAAGCAATGTACCATTGAAATACATGGAATAAAAAGCCTAGAATTAAATGTTATGTAGGTCTCTACCACCTCCTATTGCAAGAAATATGTTAATCTTAGTATAGGAATGCATATAGGCATCAACCTTGCATCGAGAATTCCCTCCTTCTGTGTTGTTCTAGGTTGTTAGGCTCCTCATGTAGGGTCGGGGATTTCTTCGAGATAGGAAGAAACTCGAGGAAGTCATGTGCTTTGTGGTTGGGTGGAAAAGGCACCTTAACCGCACTCTTGGCCTTAGCGCAAGAAGACTAGTGGAGTCAAGGCGGATGAGGATCAAAGATTCTTTTGATCATGGATATATCTCTTATGTCATTTTTGTATGGCTTGCATAGCCAATTTGTACATTGTAACTTTATTTCATGTGAATATAGCATTTATGTAAACTTGTTTACGTATCATTGAAATAGATGATTTGTAACACCCTTAATGGTGTATGTACATTGATAATGTTATATGAAATTGCTTTGAGCATTTATGGATAACTCTTGGTATACATGTTATGGATATGTCATGTTATGGATTTACCTCTATCTCCTTATTGAAAATGAATGTTACTCATTTACTGCATTTTGTATGGAATGGAAAACTTTCGGTCTTTACATATTGGTATCATAGCAGCAAGTTTCAACTCTAGGACCTATGCCTAATTACGCTTGATGTTATGTTTTTCCAATGTAACTCCCAATGGATGTTAGATACTATCAACGAGGAGGAGGATCCCATGGTGATCCCAATGATAAGTTGGATTAGATTTTGGCCATTCTGAGTAGACAAGAGGCTAGGATTGACAACCTAGAATAGGCAAGGCAGGCTGGGCCATCTAGGTCAAATCCTAGTGAAAGTGAAAACAATAGGAATGAACCAAATGGAGAAAACCTTGAGACTGAAAGAAATCAAAGTAAGCTAGGGAAAGTAGCTAAGGAATTGGGTAAGGACCTCAAGAAGGTCGTGCCACCAAAGTTTGATGGAAAATCTTTTGGAGATGGAGCAAAAGCTTGGATCATTGAAATGGAGAGGTATTTTTCCCTAAGGAACTTGTCTAATGAAACTAAGGTTGAATGGGGGTCATACTAGCTCACCGGTGAAGCTGCCACTTGGTGGGTGAATGAAAGGGCTGATAGACAATTTTTGCACGGTAAGGTGACTTGGGATCAATTCTTGAAAATATTCAAAAAGAGGTGGCTTCCATAGTCATATTTTGACAAAAAGATGACAGAATTCCATATTCTCATTCAAGGAGGAATGAAAGTGACACAATATTGGGAGAAATTCTCTCACTTTCTTAAGTACGTACCCCAGTACCAGCATGATGAGAGATTTCGGATTCAAAAATTTATTCTAGGGCTTAGGCCTCAAATTGGAAATGAGGTGGACATGCATAGACCTGCTACCATGGATGAAGCCTTTGAATTGGCACTTAAACAGGAATATAAAATGCAGCAGGTTGTAAACTATAGAAAAAGTAGAGATGCTAAATATGGCAAAAAGAAATCCCAAGGTAACCGCTAGGGTAATAGTAATCAGGATAATCAGAATAACCAGGGCAATCAGGGTAATCAAGGTAATAATAGCAGATAGATCAGAAATCTAAAAAGGGGCAATAACTCTCAAGATCAAAATGATGGGAATCAGGGAAGCAATAAGAAGGCTAATTATAATAACCTAATCTTTAAACCATTTACAACATTGAACCAAAAGAAAGATGCAAGAACACAAAGCAATCAACCATAACAACATAACACAAGGATTTTTATGTGGAAACCATATTAGGGGAAAAACCACAGTGGAAGGCCAATCCACATCTAAGTGTTTACAAAAGGAATGCACATGCATTCAGGCACACTGCCAAGAGCTCACTGCTCAGATACAAAAAGAAGAATCACTATCTTACAATCATAGATTAGACAATTTGGAGTGGATGAACTATGAATTTAGCATCTGCAAATGCCTGAGTATAGTTTTGGTTAAGCACATCAATCACTTTCTTGAACTTCTGTCTAATTCTGCTCTTTTGCTCTATCTACTTTAATTCAGATCACAAATCCTTTTATGCACAAGTGAAATTGTGCATAATTGCTCTACAATCCTTCTGAATTTTGCAACACACATCAACACACTTCATACATATATCTAAATGATATAAATGATCGCTTATATATATCTGCAACTAGAGATTTAATCAACCACATGCCGGTTTCAATAAAACATAAAATATTTACAAACCGTCGGTTCAATCTATAGATAATTTTTAATGCACATCAACCAAAGTTGGCCACAACATAGTGAGGACCCAAAACAACATGCTTGAGCACAAAACACTTCAAACAATTACTCCACGAAGATCCACAACACACTATATTCACTTAGTCGACTTTCTTGTACAAATAGAAAATCAATCTACTAGATCTTCTAACTTTCACATCAATTGATACGAGGCACTATGATTCAAGGATAACATAGATCACACATCAAAATATCTTCCCTGAGATCCACAACTCAAAATGATAATAGAGAATTGCATATGAACCGATATACACAACTCTGTCGGATGCTCTATTCTGACTTGGCAGTTAATCACAAAACTTCAATCTAACTTCCGGTATAAGCAACTACTGAAGTGCAGATCGAATCACTAACTAGGGTTTCCATCAATGACAACACCAGATAACATGTGCAGTGTCTCTTGCCAACAATTTCCCCCTTTTCCATTGATGGAAACACTTAGTGAAAAATGACTAAGTGTCGGATCAGTACCAACATGAATACACTACCAACCTTCAAAACTTCAAAACACAACTCCCCCTGAGATGAATATGACATTTTTCACTACCCCACTCTCCCCCTTTGACATCAATGGAAAAGACGGGAAACCTGCATACCAAAAATCAAAATTGCTATGAACAAAATGCATATGTACAAATATGCTTCTACAACATACATAAACTTGAATATGTCTGCAAAATTACTCTTCATCAAGCTCAAACTAGTGTCCCAACCATTTTTTAGACTCTCCAAAATAGTCACGTGACCATAGAAGAGGTAGGATTGCATCTCTATTGATTCAAAGTTTACCAGATCACTGACAACTATAACATCATGTGCTTCCTTCAATGCACTAAGCATTGTCTCCATTTTAGGACCAATTAGTCCTCTAAGCTCACAAACCCTTTCAACAATTTTTCCTTCTTCATGCTTCAAACTCTTAATTTTTTCAAGTAGGCATATGACTTGACCTTCTTCCTTACTCACAGAAATGGTTAGAGGATCAAATGCTTGAGAAATATTTGCTAACTATCTCTCATATTCCTTCATTTTCTTTTCAGTGTCCTTAGTGAACTTAGACAATGATAAGCATGACTTATAAACATTTCCACCTTCAGAAAAAGTGCCTTGAATATTCTTTACATGGGTAGCTAACAAAGATTTATCATTAGCTATCATTTCCTTCAATCTACCAAACCTGTTTGCATCAAATTCCTTTTGAACCTTATCCATAGCTGACTTCTGAAGAGACTCAAAGTGAGTACTTACAAAATTAACAAGTTTCTTCAGTTGACCGGATGGAGAATCAGATGAATCCTTGACATATGTAGGAATGATCTTCTCTAGAATACTGGATGCAAGATTTAGCAACTCACTATCTTCAATCTAAGATTTCAGAATCTCCTTCCTTGCCTTAGCCTGAGCAAACGATGCTACCTTCAATTTCTCAATAGGAGATAGAGTGGCCAAGATGATAGGACCTTTAACCAGTTCAGGGTCAAACTCCTCCTGTTGTTCTTCCAAAAACTCCTTTACTGCCTTGGCAGTGTCTCTTGCTTCCACAATGACTTCCTTTACTTCATCCTTCTTCTCTTCAACCACAAATTCTTGCTTGGCTTCAGGAATCTCTTTTTCTTCAATCAACACAAATTTAAGAGCTTCAGTCTCCATAGGAATTTTAGCATCTTGTATGTCCAAAGGATTTAGAGTATCCTCAAATTCATCTTCTTTTCCTTCTTCATTTACCAAACCAGATGGAGCATTTTTACTAAGAGCTTCTTCAAAAACAACATTATATTTGTTCTTCAACAAAATTGCCTTAAGGATTTTCTTAGTATCTCTTGCAACTTATTCATTTTGTCCAATCATCAGCTTGTTCACCCTTGTCTTTCCCTTAAAATCCCTTTTGGTGTCACTTAGGATCTTCTTCATTTCATCCCTTGGCATCATCGAACATAGATCAACAAGTATTTGTTTTCTCATTTTCTCTTCTTCAATTCTTGCATTCACTCTCCTCATTTCTAAGACTTCATACAAACCTTTAGGTAACTCAGACATTAATTCAATGAGAGTCATATTGAAATTATTCAAATACTTAATTGTGGCTTCCTCAAGAATTCTTTGACCAACCTATCAAAAGTGTCAAACCATTCATAGAGTGGCCTAAGATTACCATCCTTAATCAGGGCTTTTTCCACTTCTTCAACAGACATACCTAATCTATTAATTTTCACCTTCTTCTTGATCTATTAATTTTCACCTTCTTCTTTGCTTTCTCATCACCAGAGGGCTTGTCTTTAGAGACTTTTGATGCTTTTGAACCTTTTTGCTTAAATTCTCTTACCTCTTCATCAGATTCAGTTTCTTCATCATTTGAAACAACAACATAGACTCTTTTGCTTTTATCCTTCTTCCTCTTTCCTTCTCCTCTAGAGTTTTGAATTCAGGTTTTACATAGAAATCTTCTCCCACAATGTGATTGGTGTACAAATTAAACAGCTGGGAGCTTCCTAATTCTTCAACATTTGCATGAATGTATGCCCTAATATCTTTGATATGCAAAACACCATACATAATGGAAGAAAATGCACCTAATGGTTCTGTCTCGATCATGGATTTGAATGGGTTCCATTTGAATTTCGGACGGGGCCTATCCTTAATATCAACAACCAATGGAGCAGCCATTTCCATAATTTTCAAGTTCACGAGTTCATAGATAAATACCTTTCATCGGATTAGGATTTGATCATTGAATCGCCTGCAGACTTGAATCTTCACCAAAGTTCGCTTCAGATCTCTCCAAACTTCTTCTTCTCAAAATGCAATGTGACAAATGATAGATAGAAATGACTTTTTATCATTCATGCACCTAAATTTTTCATCGCAATAAATGCATTTTCCCTAGGTCATCCGGATACCCTATTTTCACAGACTGTGAAAGAAAATTCTTCTGCGGACCTTCAATTTTGCACAAATATCCTCCACAAGAGATTCCAAAACATCTGCACATCACTAATGCAATCAATGCTATCTACCACATTCCGGTACCAACTACCGACAAGGGGGTTAAAATATTTTCTTGAGAACTCCCCCTAGGCCAAAGGCCTTAAACTAATTCCTGGAGGAATTACTAGAACCAGATTCTGGTGTTGGCTCATTTCCTGCAATAGAAGGACTCTTCTTCATTTTCTTCTTGATCTCATATGTAGCAACTTTTCCCTTTTCATCCTTTTGCATGTTTTTCCTTTGATTTTTTGGATCCTTTCTGCTTCTGCAAAATCTAGCAATGTGACCAGATTTATTGCAATTCTAGTACACATTTCTTTGTCCAGACTAGTTATTCCATTGATTTTCTCTTGATCTTCACTAGTTAGCAATATGCAAAAATCTATTGCACGCATAACATCTGACATCTCTATTGAAAAAGTTTTTTGACATATTTTTGCATTCAACTAACTTATGCCCATACTTATTGCAATTGAAACATTGACCTGAGAATGATGGACCACTTGGATTCATTTTATTCTACATTGAGTAGCCATATGACCAAATATATTGCAAACAAAACAATAACCATTGAACCTTTGAGCATTAGGTTGTCTTACTGGATACCTTCTATCTTTGTTCATCTAATTTCCTTGCCTAAATCTCCTTTTTCCAGATCAAAATTTTTCTCCTTCCTCATATCCAAGACCTTGCTTGTCACTTCCAATCCTCTGAATTTTAATCAATTCATCAAGCTTGGTTGAGCTAATCTTGATCTTCTCCTTGTATTCATTTGCAGTAGCAATTTCATCTCTGAGGGTAACAATCTGTCTTTCAAGTTCTTCTTTATTGTTTCTGGATTGTTCAAAATCAAGTTCCAACTTATTGAATCCATCAGTAATTTGATTGCATTCTTCAGATTTTTCTTTCAAGGACTGAACAAGATTCTCTTCATTCTTCTTTTTTTCTTCAATCTCCTTGGTCATCCTCATCACAATAGATTCCATCTCATGCTTCAGGATAACATTATTATTGGTAAGCTTTTCACATTCTTCTATCTTTTCCTTCAAGGCTTGACTTAGGTGTTCATCTTCCACGCTTTTACTTTATTTCTACTTGATCTGATCACAAAGTTCCTTTCTCTTTTCCCTTGACACATTGATTTTATCCTTCAATGATTGAATGAATTTCTCAGCATTCATGAGGCTTGCTTGCAATTCCCAGACTTTGGATTTGGACTGATCAAGATCATCTAGTGCCACCAAAAGTTGTTGTTGAAGACTACTTGAATCCATTGAATCACTTTCCTAGATCTTCCCTAAGCTTTTAAACTTCTTTCGAGGAACTAGTCTCTAATACCAATTGTTGGAATCAAGGAACACTAAGAGGGGGGGTGAATCAGTGTTTTGCAAATTTTTACTTTATTAACCTGATCTTTAAACCATTTACAATATTGAACCAAAAGAAAGATGCAAGAACACAAAGCAATCAACCATAACACCATAACACAACAATTTTTATGTGGAAACCCTGTTAGGGGAAAAACCACGATGGAAGGCCAATCCACAATATGAGTATACTCAAATATAAGTGTTTACAAAAGGAATGCACATGCATTCAGGCACACTACCTAGAGCTCATTGCTCAGATACAAAAAGAAGACTTGTTGTCTTACAATCACAAATTAGACAATCTGGAGTGGATGAACTATGAAGTTAGCATCTGAAAATGCCTAATTATAGTTCCAATTGAGCACATCAATCGCTTTCTTGACCTTCTGTCTAATTATGCTCTTCTACTATGTTTGCTTTAATTCGGATCACAAATCCTTTTATGCACAAGTGAAACTGTGCATAATCACTCTACAATCCTTCTGACTTTCGCAACACACATCAACACACTTCATACATATATCTAAATGATATAAATGATCGCTTATATATATCTGTGACTAGAGATTTAATCAACCACATGTCAGCTTCAATAAAACATAAAATATTTACAAACTATCTGCTCAATCTATATATAATTTTCAATGCGCATCAACCAAACTTGGCCACAACATAGTGAGGACGCAAAACAGCATGCTCGAGCACAAAACACTTCAAACAATTACTCCACGAAGATCCACAACATGCTATATTCACTTAGTCGGTTTTCTTGTATAGATAGATAGAAAATAAATCAACTGGATCTTCTAACTTTCACATCAATTGATACGAGGCACTATGCTTCAAGGATAACATAGATCATACACAAAAATATCTTCCCTGAGATCCACAACCCAAACTGATAACAGAGAATTGCATATGAACCGATATACACAACTCTATCAGATGCTCTGTTCTGACTTGACAGTTAATCACAAAACTTCAATCTGACTTCCAGTATAAGCAACTACTGAAGTGTAGATTGAATCACTGACTAGGGTTGCCATCAATGACAACACCAGATGACATGTGCAGTGTCTCTTGCCAACATATTCTCATACACACACAAACTCATGTTCTTTGCAACAAACTTGATCTTCCATTTATATCCTCTGTAAGCTTCAAAAAAATATCCTTGTTGGAAAAGATGAAACATGTAAACATGAAATGTGCAACAACCATAATAAGTCAGCTTCAAAACATCTACGATAAGCACCTGAATCAAATGTAGTCCAAACCAAGATATAATCTAGACGTATTTTACCTTAGCACACAGTTTCATGTTGGCACACACTTCAAAGATTTGGCACAAAAAACTCAAAATCCAAGTTGGCCTAGGAAACACTTATCCTTCCATGTATTAAGTCCAAACCAAAATTTGGTACCGGAGAGACCCAATAGCATCATGTGGATCACATTACAAACATTATATTATATTAAAAAACATTCCCATACGCTTATTTTACCACTTCATTCAACACCATGCTAGTGCAAGAAACCAAACACCAAACCCAACATCTCTTGCAAACCCAAAAAACACAGTCTTGAGATAGAACATCTAAAACCATACTTGTGGTACACCTCAACACCTGAAACTTGAAATTATGAGAGAACATATAGATAGTCTGAACTAATTCTTTAAACTGCAAGAGAATGTATTCAACTTTAGAGAAATGTGAAGCATTCCTCTGATCCTTCCTAATTGTATCACAATCTTCACTCTACTTAGAGATTTGGACACATTTGTGGTACGTTTTGTGTTCTAAAATTAGGAACATGTATACCTCACACTTGTATCTTTCTAACTTCCAAACCTCAAGACCATATCTTCAAATGTAGAGGAATATGGAGCATTCTCCCAAAATTCTTTAGTATAACTTCTTGATTCATTGACTACTTGAAAACCTTTCATAATTTCTTTCATGTATTATGCAATGTTTTACATCATGGAATAGTGAATACAACATTCACACCATATCAATATGAAGAAACCCAAACTTCTTCAAAACAACATTCACCTATTCATGAGCAATAGGACATGTAGTACAACTATGTATAACATGCTCATGGCATTCATCATAATGCAACCTTCCACACACTACCACTCTTTTGACATCAATGATAACACCTACAACACTTATAGTGTCCAATGTAATGGAAGAGGAGATGTGCCATCCATGTAATAATAAGAAAATATTGTCTCTAGCTATTCTTCTTCCCTCTTCTAGGTTCATGTTTGCAATATGAAAATCAATTTTTTTAACACTTTGAGGAGAATCCTCTTGAATACATTCTTCCTATTGGTTTCTCTCATCTTTTTTTCTTTGCATGCTTATATTTTTCTTCATTTTACTTATCAATATTTTGAATTCATAAGAAAATATTAGTTATTATTAGAGAGAGAAATTTCATATGACAATGCTCTAACATATTTTACACCCTAATCTCCTACTTCAAATATCAACAAAGTTATATCTTGTGGGATAATAGTTATAATTTGTCTCCTAGACAATGAAACAAATTTCTTAATCTCTCTTTCTTCAAGAGAATTATCCCCACTTGCCTCTATGATATCATAATCAACTAAATATTACTTACCTTTAAATTCCTCCTAGGTTCTTGACCACCACTCATTGATGTAGAAAATATCCTTAGAGTTCAATCAATTGGTTGCTCAACCTCCAACAAATCTAGATCATGCTCCTCAATGAAAAATTCCATGAAGATGATTTTTTAGATGAATCTAGGTGGCATCACTCCTTAAGTGTTAGCATTTTCAATCATTATCTTCATCCTATAAATTAGATTTTTGATATACAATACTTCTCCCTTATAGTTGTTTTTAATTACTTTTCTTCTCATCTTAGATATGAGGATGTCTCCCCATTTTCTCTTTTAATCACCTTCTCTTCCTTGGTTAAGAAACTACTAATCAAGTCCTCATTCTCATAATTTTCATGTTCATGCCTTTATCTTCCCACATTATTTCTAATTCTACCAATGAAATTCTCAAGATCATACATTTTGCTATTGGTCAAGGGCTCATTTTATACTCAATTTTTTTTTAATCCTAGAGATCTAAGCCTTCTTTAAATAGAATGCTAAAATCAGAAACCTCAAATTTGGAGGGAAGGAAGGTTCCTTCCTATGCTATCTCAAATAATTTTTTTTATAAATTATTGAGTTGAGACATGGCCTTAAGAAAATCCACTCTTTTATGTACCTAGAGTGGAAGGATATGAGAGCTTACCTATGCTCCATAGACTCTAATTATAATATAATATTTATGGTAAAATCAATTACCCCAATTGTGCTCAACTCCTATCTCAAGTGTCAATTCCTCGATCTTAAGAATTTAGGGAATTCCCTAGAAAACTTTTCTCTCTTAGTCCCTAACATACCCAAAATATTGGTCACAAAAAGAAATAGTATGAATTCTAGCAATGTGACCCCATATGTAAGTCCACCTTTGCACAAAAAAAGGGTTTCCTTGAAATGAAACATGAGTTCTATTGAATTTAGTGTCCTAATAATATTTCCTCAAAAATAAAAAAATATTTTGAACACAAAGAATACCATCTAAAAGAGGGGATGATTTTATCAATATTGAAAGACACAATGTCCTTGTGAATCTCATTATCCAAGAATGAGGAAAAATTAAATAACCTATATATTTACATTTTTCTGCTAATTATTAGTAGCTAACATCATCAAAGCTACAAGATATTAGGATTTATAACCGATTCCCAACATCTAGTAGAGTGTTATGTAGGTCAACTTGAGATAGTCCTCAAAAGTTCCTATATTGAGAGGTCCAACCTCTCTAGTGGGAACATGTATTATTATTCTAGCCAAATCTATTGGTTAATGATAAAAGAGCTATTTCACCCTATAACTATCTATATACTT